>PISX010009612.1:0-74801 GCA_004024625.1 Mellivora capensis
ATTTGACAAAAGGAAAAGTTGAGTTGTGATGCCGGACAGACAACCTTAGTCAACTCAACTCACAAGAAACTCTGGAGGTAAAATGGGTGGTATATTGAGATGAAGTGACAGGACCTTTAAAACCTCATGTTGATCAGCAATTGCATGTGGATCATCCTTAAAAAGATGTGGCCTTGCGTGAAGTGGCCCAAAGATACTGAGGCACTTGCTGAAGTAGTTTGCAGCTGATGACTGCTTACCGACAGCTCTCCCAGCAACAGGGACAACAACAGTTCCTTCCTTGAATGAGGTCTGGGCAGCACATATCCATGTCCACCATGAATCTCTAAGTTTCAGAGGATTAAGACCAATAAAAGTTAATTTCTCACTCATACCACATGTCTAATGTTGGAGGCAGGGCAGATTAGCTTATTGTCATCACTTAGGGACCCAGGATGAAATTGCATTATCTTTCATTGGTAATTCAGTGGTTCCATCTAGAAATACAAGTGTCACTTTAACTTGCATTTTGTTGGCAGAAACAAGTCATATTATCACATCCAACTTCTAGGAAGCTTGGGAGTTTAATTTTACCATGGGCCTGAAGGAAAAGAACATGAATATCTGTTAAATAACATCAATATATATAGCAAATATTGTTTGTAATTCTTCATAAACTTTTAGTATAATTGAAGGTGATGTCTTGCAGATAGTAATAAAGCCTTCATCTCCTACCACCACATATGTTAAAAGGCAACCAACTTCTACAAGTAGAATTGTGTTGTATTATTATTGGTCTGAATTAATTATTCTCATCTGTAATTAAAAATTAATAGTGTACTGTACTATTTCTCTGCAGGGACTTACATACTTTAAAAATATTACTACTTTCATGACATTAATGTTTATGTCAAAAAGGATATTTTCATGATATAGTGAGACAGTATTATATAGTAATTAAAATCTTGTTTTGAATATGGACTTCTCCATTAAATTACTTTAAGGAAGTTACTAAACCTCTAAAGACTGTTTCCTTACCTATAACATGACAACAAAAATATTTACTCCTCCGAGTTGTTTTCAGAATTAAATACTACATAGCATTGATAAGCAATTAGTATATTGTTTTTATTAGGTAAAAAGTCATGACTACTTAGGAAGTTTTACCCATTTACAGACTATGAGGGTTTTATGTGTTCTTCAGTTAATTTTATATAATATTATTATAGTAATTAAAAAAATTAACTTTTAGAAACAGCTATGTGCTTTCCTATTTTTGGAGGGAGACTCCAATGGCGCTATTTATATATCTCTCTCAATACTTGTCACATTCTATCGTTTTTCCTTCAGGGCAGGAATTCAGTGTCATTCAGTTTTATATCCATAATGTTGTTGTGTCATTGGATCTGCATTACATCTAAGTTGAATTACTTAGTGATCGTCCTTTTTCCTCAGTCTTATCTAAATTATTAACCCAAATTTCACTTATTTTTTTCCTATTTTTGGTTAAGAGCAGTTGATGAATTCTCAGTCTTCCTTTCTTTATTTAGATTGGAACACCCAAGTTAATTAATGTTTTAGTCTTGTTTCTATTTTCAAGATTCACTATTATGAATAGTGAATTACAACTCCCTGATCTTTTAGCATTGTTACTAAATTGAGATGTTCAGTTTTTATTTTATTTTTTAAGATTTTCTTTCTTTATTTGAGAGAGAGAGTGTGTGAGAGCACAATCAGGGGGAGTTGCAGAAGGAGAGAGAGAAGCAGGCTCCCTGGTGAGCAGGATGGATCCCAGGAACCTGGGATCATGACCTGAGCCAAAGGCAGATGCTTAACCAACTGAGCCACCCAGGCGCTCTTGAGGTGTTCAGTTTTTAAATGTGCAAACAACTTTTACCTAAATAGGAAGAAACTCAATGGATAAATCTCAAAACCCCATGGTTTTGACTTTATGAGCCTTGCTCACTTTTGTTAGTTGTGTGATTTGATCAGTAGATATGTTGTTGGATCACTTAGATCCCACTATTTCACTGTCTTGGACACACTCCCAGTATTCTTTCCATTTAGTTGGGAGTTGAGTTGGAGTTGTCTATCTCTCATGTGCTTTTATTTTATTTTATTTTATTTTATTTTATATTTTATCTTATTTTATTTAGAGTTTTTAAGTATTTCTGAAAATGGAATGTGCTGTGGACCTGAAACAGAAAGTTTGATTAAAAACCTATACAATTAGCTGTTAAATCCCCAAATTCCCTTCTTCAGTTTGTGCGATGAGTATCTGTCCTGCCTCTACTCTGCTGGAAGACAGAAGTTTCTTCTCTGTGGATGTTGATCCCGGTACCAGAACATGGTTGAGGGTGTCAGGACAATTTTGGAAACAGTGGAATTGATAAAAGTGTACATACTTATGAATGGAACTGCTAGCTTTTTTCTTTACTTAGGTTCAGAATACTGTTACCCAGGTGTATAGCTTCTAGCCAGGAGATTGGAGGATTTACCTCAAAGAATCTGACCAGCCTAAGAGAAGGCATGTGCAAAAACTAACATTTGGAGGTCTTCAACTAAAATGGTCCCACCTATCAAAACCCGCATACTGCTGTATAGTATATATGAAAGTTATTAAGAGAGTAAATCTTAAGAGTTGTTATAACAAGGACAATTTTTTTTTCCTTTTCTATTTTTTTTTTTTTGGTGTGAAGTAAACCGTGCTTAGTCATTTCACTACACAAACACACACACACGCACACGCACACACACACACGTCAAGTCATGTTGTACACCTTAAACTTATACAGTGTTGCGTATCAGTTGTATTTCAAAATACAAACAAACAAAAAGTATTCCAACAGTCAACAGCATGTCTTGGCCAAGCACAGAGTTTCCAAACAGTATCTTTGTGCTTCATTCTTCAACTTGAAAGGGTAGCTAGTTATCATAGACATTTGCAAAAAACTGCTAAATCTGATGAAAATATCAAATGAATAGGAAAAAAACAAGAAATCAAAAGAAATTGAAGTAATCCTGGAAGGAGATAATAACTTCAGTCTTTATGGACAGAAGATGTTATATTTATGAAGTAAAAATGTGACTTTTAAAAATAGATCATTCAGAAAACAAAAAATGGGGCTTTTGAAATTAAAATTAGGATAACAAATTAATGGATTTTAAGATAAAATGAAGATTACGTTTCAAAGTAGTATGAATAAAGGACAGATGTAAAATAAAAGTTATGAAATTTAAATTATTCCAGAAAATTTGCTGAGTAATAGGAGTAGCCAAAATAAAGAACAGAAAATTTTAAATGAGGAAATTATCAAATGAATAATTCAAGAAAAATTTTTGGGCTTGAAGTACATGAATTTTCAGAATAAAAGATATCACTAAGCACCAGAAGAGACTTGCAGCAAAATTGATCATGAAAAGTGGTGAGAGAAAGAAGACCCTAAGAGCTCATATATAAAGCAAGAAATGGGACAGGGCCTTACAAAAGCAAAATCAGAAGCCAGAAGATTGGAGAGTAATACCTTCAATATCTGAAAATGCTTTCCACGTTAGAGTTCTAAGTCCGATGAAATAATCATATAAATAGTATGATGGTATGGTCGCTTTCAGAATTGCAACCTCTCAAAAATTTACTTCCAATGTACACTTTCTCTGGAATCTATAGAAGTATGTCTCCTACTAATGTATTTGACTAAAGAAACAAATATAAATTGACAAAAATTTAAATCCAAGGAATAGAGTAAATAATAGAGAGATGTGCACAGAATCCTTCCTATGCTACAGCAGGCCTAGAGACAAGTTTGAATTGTAGAAGAAAGATGGAGTTTTATTAGGGATGTCTTCAAGAAGTAAATGAAACGGCTAGATAGCTTGATATATTAGAAAATATGAAAAGTTGTATACATTTGGTGAAGAGGGATGAAGTAGCAGATCTGTAGAAACCTAAACAAAAAAATTGATTTGCAGGGAAAATAAAAAGTTATTCAAGGATAAAATGAATTATAATCTGCTATATGGCTTATCTGCATATAGCATAATATATAGTAAATACTGAATATTGGTCTAAACAAAATTATAAGTACATGAGGAAGATGGAGGGAAGGGAAGTATGTGTGTATATGTCTGCATAAGAGTTAAATATTCATCTTTTAAAGAGAAAGTTAAGATATTATCTGAAACTAAGAACAAAATATGCCATTTAGAATAAGGAGATAAATACAAAAACAAGCTTCTTCCCGTTTTTTTTGCTTAGAACTCAAAGTGCTTACCTCTGTGATTCAGGAGTAAGCATTGAGAAGATAGGGAACAGGAGAATTTTTTGTGATAAACTTTGTGGGATTATTTGACTTTTAAACTTTGCCCATACATATATTTGATTGAAAACAAGCAAAATAAGAACTTACCAAACCAGTACAGAAACAGAGTGAGGCACAAATTAGTGGGTCAGGGTAAATCTTAGGATAATGATTCTGGGAAGATTGGTATATGGTAATATGATATATGGGAAAAATTAAATTAGATTCCTGGAGAAGATGCAAAACTGAGTTCCAAATGGATTGAAGATCAAAATGGTTAAAGCCAAACTGTACATCCTTTAAAAGAATATTGGAGATTATCTTTAAAATCTTGAGTTAAGAGTAAAAAGAATAAATCATGAAGAAAATGATAAATTTGATCAGGTACCAAAGTACAAACTTTGGTAAAATAAGACTCCATAAACTACATGAAAATGCACATCACAGCATAGGAGAATATATGTTAATGCATATAATTAGCAAAGAATTGATACTAAGAATATTTAATAAAGAATTCGTAAAATTATTGAAAAACCAAAATTCTGGGGACACCTGGCTGGCTCAGTCAGAAGAGCACATGACTCTTGAATCCGGGGTTATAAGTTCAAGCCCCATATTGGGTGTAGTGATTACTTAAAATCTTTGTTAAAAAAATAAAAACAAAAATCAAATAGAAAAATAGGCAAAGACTTGAACAGTGATTTTACAGAAGGGTGAAAACAAATGACCTATTACTGTGAAAAAATGCTTGATCTTACCAGTAACTAGGGAAAAAAAAATTCATCAGATTGGTAAAAATGTAAAAGTCTGAGAAAGCTACATAATGGAGGGGGGTGAAATAAGAGCCGTCATGCATGGCTAGTATGAATTTAAGTCAGTGCAACACTTTGGGGAGCAAATGGGTAATGGAGAAATCTAGTAAAATTGAACTTATGTCTTCCCTTAAACCTAGTAATTTTCCGTTTAGAAATCTACCTGGAGAGGGGCACCTGGTCGGCTCAGTGGGTTGGGCCTCTGCCTTCTGGTCAGGTCATGGTCTCGGGGTCCTGGAATCCAGCCCCGCGTCAGGCTCTCTGCTCTTTGGGAGCCTGCCTCCTCCTCTCTCTCTGCCTGCCTCTCTGCCTACTTGTGATCGCTCTCTCTCTGTCAAATAAATAAATAAAATCTTAAAAAAAAAAGAAACCTACCTGGAAAAACTCTCAAAACTTGCAAAAGAAGGTGTGTGTAACAGTGAACAAACCAACATGTGACTTGTAGTAGGAAAAATCTGAAAAAAGTCTAATTCATCTTTAAAAGGATAAATATGTTTTTGTATAATCATAATATGGAATGTTATAACATGGTTAAAATGAGAACATAGCACCACATATGTGCATAAGTCTAAATGGGTTGTTTAATAGACATTTCTCCAAAGAAGATACGTAAATGGCCAATAAGAACACATGAAAAATCATTTGGAAAATACAGATCAAAACCATATTGAGATACCACTTCACATCCATTAGGATGGCTATTACCAAGAAATAGAAAAATAAGTGTAAGTAAGGATATGGAGAAACTGGAACCCTTGTGCACTCCTTGTTGGACTATAAAATGATACACCTGGTGTGGAAAAGAGGATGGATGGTCCTCAGAAATTTAAACAAGACTTAACCACATAATCCAGCAATTCCACTTCAGGTATATACCCAACAGAATTGAAAGCAGGTGCAAGAACAGTTATTTGTACATCCATGTTCATAGCAGCAACATTCACAGTAGCCAAGATTAGAAGCAACCCAGGTGTCCATTGATGGATGAATGGATAAACAAAATGTGGTATGCATGTACAGTGGGATATCATTCAGGCTTAAAAAGGATGGAATTCTGACACGTGGCAACATGGATGAACCTTAAAGACCTGGTAAAGGAAGTAAGTCAAAGACTAAAGGTCTAATACTGTATGATTTCATTCATCTGATGTACTAAAGTCAAATTTATAGACAAAAAAGCAAAAAGGTGATTGGCAGGGGCTGGAAATGGGGAATTACTGTTTAAGAGGTACAGAGTTTTAGTTTTGCAAAATAAGTAAGTGCTGAGATGGATGGTTGTGTTGTTTCCAAAATATAAATGTACTTAATGTCACTGAACTGCACACATAAAAATGGCTAAAATGTGAAGCGAATAAAAAGCAAAACTTAATGTGTTGAAAATAAGCAAGTTGTAGAATTGATATTCTATACTATAATATACATTTGTATTAATACAAAGCTTTCCCATGTACGAAAATTACTATATATGTATCATATATGTAGAAACACTGATAAGCAAATACGGAATAGTAGTTGCATCCTAAGAAGGAAGACCTAATGGAGCTTGAATTGGACACAGGGAACCTGTCATATCTGTAAAAATTTATTTCTTAAAAAAATCTAAAGTAAATATGGTCAAATACTAGGTTTGACAAATCTGGTTAGTGGTACATAGGTGTTTGTAATGCCATTTTTTAGGCTGTTCTGTGTGCTGAAAAAAAAAATTCATCTTCTACCAAAAGAAATTCGCTTATGAAATTAGAAGAAATCCTCAGGAAGCCAAATTTTTAGTTAATGCTTGTCTTTATTCTTAGCTCTTTTTTCCCTAATGCCTTAGTTTTTCTGAGCATTTCTGTGGTTCTCATCTGTAAAATCTGCTTTCCTTCTTGCCTGGTTTGTGTTGGATTCTGGGCCAAATTGCTTACCTTTTAGTCCTAGGTTAGCTCAGATGGTTGGATCACTTTCTTTTCTGGACTACAGATTGCCCCCAAATGATCTTAAAGATTCTTCTTTGGAGATTTTTGTAACAAACTGGTATCTGGCAGTCTTACTCTTTCATCTGACTCTTTTCTGTTTTATTTCTTTGAAGCATATTCAGGTTTCTAATTCTGTTGTTGGAATACTACAAACAACACAATTTGTAAATCACTGGCCCTGTGTGTGTGTGTGTTTGTGTGTGTGTGTGTGTGTGTGTGTGTGTGTGTGTGTGTGTGTGTGTTGGGTGGAATGATTGAAATCTATTTGCCCTAACTTATTTACTGTCTCTTAACATTTCCATCTCTTTCTTTTTCAAAGCCTATGCCTTTTACAGGTCACCCTTTCCAAATGGGACTAATCTTTCAGAATCTGCTACAAATATACTTTTAAATGTCAAATATTTTTATAATAATTTATAGAAAAACAAAGGTAATCAAATGGGCTTTAAGCGAATTGCCTAACTTCTCCTAGATCTAATTTTTAAATTTTCTTTTTTAAAGATTTTATTTATTTGACAGAGGGAGGGAAAAAGAGAAAGAGAGCGCAGAAGCAGGGGGAACAGCAGAGGAGAAGAGAGAAGTAGCCTCTCTGCTGAGCAGGGAGCCCATGGGGCTAGAATCAAGGACCCTGGGGACATGACCTGAGCTGAAGGCAGACGCTTAATCGACTGAGCCACCCAAGTGCCCCTAATATTTCATTTTCAGCATATGATAATACCTGCTGAATCCATTTCATTGGATTCTTACAAAGACCATTTAAAATTATGTAGATGAATGCACTTTGGAAGCTTTATAGTACTGTACACATGTAAGCATACTTCTTACATGAACTGTAGCATGTAAAATTGACCAGAATGTTAATTGTATGTATAGGCCTCCTTCATAGTATTTCCCAAAATGTGATATTCAGAGCATTGGCTCTTAGAAATGTTAATGTGAAAAGTGTGACATGAAAAGTGCTTCTGTGGATAAAATATTGGGAATATTGTGTTAGGTATAGTTAGGCTTCTATACGTCTGTACTCTCTTTTGAGAGTATTTAATAGGCAGATGTATTTTGTGAACTAAAGAGAGAGATTATATAAACTAAGGAATAACTTCTCGGGGAGGATTTGTGTTCTTTGGAATAGACTTCAGGAGATGTAATTCAAGGTGTGTTTTATTGCTGTCTGTTTTCTAGTTTCATTTTTTTAAACTATGATTTTGGTTTTTATAATTTCTTTGATCTTCATTAGTAGTGATATTGAATTAAAACCCAATTATTATTTTATTACTAGTGTTATAGAGGTAATCACATGAGAGGAAAACAAGTAATTTATTACAACTTTAACTTCTACAACTAACTGTATTTTAGATTATTCTCTTGTTCCCAGAGGGCTTCTAAACTACCTAAAAATAAAATTTGTTTTTAAAAATTTGTTACATCTGTCTGTTTTTATTAAATACTACTGCCTGCCTTTAGATATGGCATGTCTAAGAAGATGAAATCTAAAACTCTGTCCCGAGGATGTCCCTAGTAACTGAAAACTGAATATTTGACATCTCAAAAGCTATGTTAGTGTATGTGTCAATTTTGAAGCTAGGTTATATTGAAATGACACACAGTTTTATATTGTAATTTTTCTTTACAAAATTTTTATATAGCTCATGAATTATTTAGTTTTTTAATTTTTTTCTAGATTTTTGCAATTGAAGTCATTCTGTTTTATATAAAATAAACTCTATTATTTTGAAATACCAAATCATTAAAATGATTTAATGATTTTATTTTGATGATTCCATTTTTAGGCATTATTCCGCTGAATATTATCTATATTCCATTTAATTTCATAAGCATGAATGTAAATTTTGGTTTAGTAATTTAATTTTCTAATAGGTTTGCCCAGTATTGGTATTCATGCAGTTTACTATATCAGCCTTGATTTATTTAATAAGAATATGTCTTTGGAATTATCCTCCAATAAAAACTATACACCTAATTTTTTTCATTTTCATCATTCTCGTACACTTACATTTATTTGTGGGAATTTTATGCAGAAGTTGTTTTTATTTAAGGAATGATGCCAGTTGAGTAGTGTTATTAAATTGTAGGTCATGGTGAGTTAAAATCTTCCTAATTTTAATTATTATATCTTCAATTTGACCAAAGATGGTTTTATAGTATTTGTCTTGATTTATTGTTTTATTTCTTTTTTTTTTTTGTTTTGCTGTTCTCTTTTTTCTAGCTTGTGATGAATGGAAAATATTACCAAAACCAAATCTTCATAGAGATGTCAACAGATTCGGACACTCTGCGGTTGTTATTAATGGGTAAAAAATATAACAGTTGTCAGTCATACTATCCACATATTCTGTTACTCTTTTTAAAAATTATCATTTGTACTTAATGGAATTGGGTATCCCTAGTCTACTGTGGACTACATTTTGGTTCTTGAACCGTATCCTTCATTCTTTTGTGTTCAAATATATTTAAGAGAGAGGGGAGCAGTCAGACAGTTAAAACTGAGATAAAACCAAAGATACTTAAAAAAAAAATCATCCTGCCTTCTTTTCTTTTTGTAGAGATCAGACAATGAATGTCTTCTTTAAAAAAGGTCAAACAAATGATAAAAATGCTAGCTGCATATTTCTATCAAGGAGAACAAGGAAAGTGAGAAGAATTAGATTCTCATTTTAGTTCTGTCATTAACCCTGTGATTTTTGACAAATCCCTTAATGTCTCTAAACTTTAATATCTTTATATCCCTTGGGATTTTGGATGGGATGATCATTAAGTCACCTTCTTTTAAGTTAGTATCATTTTTCTTTTCTTTTTTAAAAAAGATTGAATTTATTTATTAGAAAGTGAGAGAGAGAGAGAGAGAGATTGTGAGCAGGGGATAGAGATAGAGGGAGAAGCAGATTCCCTGCTGAGCAGGGAGCCTGATGTGGGACTCAAGACCAGGACTCTGGCATCATGACCTGAGCCAAAGGCTGATGCTTAACCAACTGAGCCACCCAGGTGCCCTCATTTTTCTATTTCTACAGCAAAAATTTGGCAATGTGGCAGGAAACAGTAGGTCATTCATTAGCTTAAAATTTGTAATTTATTTATTTTTTTAAAATTTTTTATTTGTTTGACAGAGAGAGAGAGAGATCACAAGTAGGCAGAGAGGCAGGCAGAGAGAGAGGGGGAAGCAGTCTCCCTGCTGAGCAGAGAGCCCGATGGATGCAGGGCTTGATCCCAGGACCCTAGGATCATGACCTGAGCTGAAGGCAGAGGCTTTAACCCACTGAGCCACCCAGGTGCCCCCAAATTTATAATTTATAATGACACTTTTATAGGTTTATTTTATCACCACCTTATTCTAATTATGTAAAAATTCTTCAGGATGGTACTAAAAGCATGTAGAAGTTAACCACAATGAAACTCTGTAATTGATATCAGTTAGCTTTCAAAAGAGTAATTAATGAAATTCAGAGTTTGTACCTAAAACCTCTAGGCTTCTTTGTTGCAGTACTGTGTTGGTTGACTTTTATTTTACTCTTTTTAAATAATAAAAGATAATATTGAAGCATTTTCTGATCTTTTCTACTTATTATTAATGGTGGAAATAAAAATTATGCTTTTTTAGGGCATAGAATTCTTTGGCACTGGTAGTTGAATTAATTTGGCAATTGTCTGGACTTCTTTTCCCGAATTGAAGTTTTGAATATCTTTTTGATATTTTACCTTTGGTTTATTTCATAAGAGGATAGTAAAACACTGAAACACAGATTCTGTATCTATGTTCACTGTCAGTATTAAAAAATTGTAATTCTAGAGTTCTAAAGTGTATCTTATTATTCATGTAGAGGCATTTTCTGTTTCTAAAAAAATATATTTACTACCTTGATAAATGTATTTAAATTTATTTTTCAAACTAGTAGTTTAGACTTTTCTTAATATTGATTCTTTGAGATTCTTTTTTTTTTTTTTTACTAGGTCCATGTATATATTTGGAGGATTTTCTAGTGTGCTCCTTAATGATATCCTTGTTTACAAGCCTCCAAATTGCAAGGCTTTCAGAGATGAAGAACTTTGTAAGAATGCTGGTCCCGGAATAAAATGTATTTGGAATAAAAATCACTGTGAATCTTGGGAATCTGGAAATAGTAATAATATCCTTAGGGCAAAATGCCCTCCTAAAACAGGTAGTTCTTCTTTTTTTCTTCCTCTCTGGCATAAATCTTCTCTACTTGGCTAGAAGTAGTAATACATTTTGCTTATAAGAGTTACCTTGATACAGCTTTTAGAAATTAAAAGTTCATAATCCTTTAGTTAGGAATTTTAAAGTTTGAACTTAGCAGTGATTAACAATTTTTTATAAGCTATTTTTAGTTTTCTCTTTTAATTCTATATGTAATATTATATATACCAATAATTTATGTATAACATGGTCATGTACATATATATATATGAACTATTTTCCTATATAAGTAAAAGATGCTTTAAAGTATACTCTAAGGGACACCTGGGTGGCTCAGTTGGTTAAGCGGCTGCATTCGGCTCAGGTCATGATCCCAGCGTCCTGGGTTTGAGTCCCACATCGGGCTCCTTGCTCGGCAGGGAGCCTGCTTCTCCCTCTGCCTCTGCCTGCCACTCTGTCTGCCTGTGCTCACTCTCTCTCTCTCTCCCTCTCTCTCTGACAAATAAATAAATTAAAAAAAATTTAAAGTATACTCTAAGAACTACTGTGTTTCTTTTCTTTTTTTTTAAATTGTTTTTAAAATTTTTTTTAGGTCAGGGATCATGACCTGAGCCGAAGGCAGCCGCCCAACCAACTGAGCCACCCAGGCGTCCCAGAACTACTGTGTTTCTAAGAAATATAGTGAAATAATTTATTCTGCACTTAGTAGTTTTTTTCCTTCTTTAATATTGCCAAGCCAACCACAGAGTTAAAAGATTTTCTAGAATTTTGATGACTAATGTTTTGGTTTAATACTTATTATAAAATATTGAATAAGTAAATCAAACATGAAAAATTGCTAGTAAATATTTATGAGTGAATGATTCGGATAAAAATTGTTCAATTTCCTTTAAATGGGTGGGGCTTTTATGCATTTTTTGATGCTATAATTAGTGATGTATTTTCAGTGAGTCTATGATAACTGTGATGTCTCTGAATATCTTTATGAAAAATGATAAGCAATTAGTATTTGTTATAATGTTTCTTTTAGATGTGCAGTAATGGTTTTTTAAGTAAAAAACCTGTAAGTCTTTCCCCCCTCCATACTGGATAAATGTTAAATGGCAGTAGGATCCTTGTAGACTGAATAATTAAAATGAGGGTAGGAGGAATCTCAAAACCTGCAAACACAATTAAAATTCAATATGAAGTTAAGTTCATATTGAAGATGTTATTTTGATATTTTTGGCCATATTTATGGTGTAAAATGTCTTAGTGATTCTTAGATGTTAAAAATGTGTGAATGAAGAAGTGTGACATTTTCTTTCTCACTGACACGCTTGTCTCCTGTTTGTCCCGCAGCGGCTCCGGACGACAGATGCTACAGATACGCAGACTGTGCCAGCTGTGCTGCCAATACCAACGGGTGCCAGTGGTGTGACGACAAGAAATGCATTTCTGCAAACAGCAACTGCAGTGTGGTTAGTATTTATGGGTGAACGGTGATGTGGTTTGCGTGGCTGCTTCCAGTCATTAGCTTCCCACTTAGTAGCCTGGTGCAGGTAGCACCTCACACATCAGGACATTTAGAAAATATTGAAGGAATCCCTCACTGTGTGGTTCTCCAGCTTCTTGCTCAAATTTGTTAGTCTAGATTCCAGTAACTTTTGCTTCTTCCCATTCCCTTAAAAAAAAGACTAGAACTATAAATGTAGTCTTCTGTGCTGATAGACACATTATATGGGAAAGTATTGGAATGATTTCCGTGGGATTCTGGTCAGACATACACATGCGCGGTAGTGGTGTGGTCTTATGTTTTGTTCACAGGCTTTGTGTGTAAGTTTACTCAGAGGTTGACAGTGGCAGTTTCCCTTTGTCTCTTTAGATCAGTGGTTCTCAACCACAGGCAGTTTTGAGCCTTAAGGGACATTTGGCAACGTGTGTCAACATTTTTGGTTGTCAAAACTGTGGGGCTGCTCCTGGCATCTGAAGAGGCCAGGGATGCTGTTAAAATTCCATAATGCATGCACTCTCCCACAAAACACAAGTATCTGGCTCAAAATGTCAATAGGGTTAAGTTTGAGAAACCCTACTTTAAGTAGACAATTGAAGAAAAGTTATGAAATTAATATTTATGGTAGATGAAAATGGATTAAGAGAGCAAAAATTAATCTTTTAAGCAGGTAGTATCAAAATATCCCATTTTTAAGATGTCAACAATTGGAAAGAAAAATTTCAAAAACTATTAATAAGTATAACAGTAAAAGGATTAAAAACTATACTAGGACCAAGAATTCTCTTACTGGGCTATAGCTTAAACTACCAAATGTTGTCCTTACATATTTTCAACTAAATGTAACATGCATTATTTCTTTTTTTGAATTTTTATTAATCACCAAAAGTATTCACTAATTTTTTCAGAATACTATGTGGAGATAAAAGGTAAAGGAAAGGGAGTTTGAAAATTAAGTAAAAAATCTTTATTGTATCATCAAAAATTTTTCAATGAAGAGTCATATTTAAAAATATTTGTTTTATGGTTCTGTACTATAATAATATTCAGAGCTTAAAATGGTGGAAATTTTTCAGTTATTAACTCATCAGATTGAAACCTTTGCTTTCATACATATTGTGTTGGTATATTCTTTCCCGTGATATAAGTTGCTTTAGTAACAGATATACTTCAATTATATATGAATTTTAACGTTAATAGGACATGATTCTACTTTGAAAATTTGAAATACTTTTTTATATTTGCATTAATATTTATCTAATGGGGTTATTTTAGTGAGTAAAATAAAGCATGGGAATAAGAGTAAAATGAAGAATGTTATTAAATAAAAATTGTAAACAGATTGTGTTTAAAGCTTTGTTGGATAGCCATGAGTTTAGGTATTGTGTTTAGACATTTAAACTAAATGAAAATAGGGGTGCCTGGGTGGCTCAGTGGGTTAAAGCTTCTGCCTTCCGCTCAGATCATGATACCAGGGTCCTGGGATCAAGCCCCACATTGGGCTCTCTGCTCGGCAGGGAGCCTACTTTCCTCTTTCTCTGTCTGCCTGCCTCTCTACCTACTTGTGGTCTCTGTCTGTCAAATAAATAAATAAAATCTTAAAAAAAATAAACTAAATGAAAACATGCGTACCTCAAAAATTGTGTTATGTAAATTACTATCAAGTACTCATTTTATAAAGTGACCTTATTTATATTTTATTTTATTTTTTAAAGATTTCATTTATTTATTTGAGAGTGAGAGAGAATGAGAAGAGAGAGCATGAGAGGAGAGTGGGAGAAGCAGATTCCCGACCAAGCAGGGAACCGGATGTGGGACTCCATCCCTGGACACCAGGATCATGACCTGAGCCCAAGGCAGGCAGTCGCTTAACCAACTGAGCCACCCAGGCGCCCTATATTTTATTTTTTAAAATGATGTGTTAACAAGGAAGACACTGGGTGAGATAGTATAAGTGAGCAGATGGTACTCACTTATAATTTAGGTTTTGATGTAATGTCTTTTAGATGGTTTGATCAGAATGGTGATTAAACTAAACCAAATGCTAATGGTTACAGAAAGGTCTGTGAGATTTTAGTATGAATGATGCCCTTTGATACCCTATTTTGTTATTTGGTCATATTTACTCGAAGTTGCATATTTTGTGCTCTTAAACCTCAAATAACCTGCTTACTTATTTGGTTCATTAGGCCAAAAAGTGCCAACTGTGTTACAGAATAACAGTCATCTTTCTTTCATCATTGGTTAAATTGGCCCCTGTGTGTGATTAAAAATATAATTTCATCTATTGTACTGGTTCAGTGTCAATAAATGACTCTCCCATTTGTAATGAAGAGCATTGGAGTTATTTGGATGGTGACTCTAATGACACCACTGTTAGTCTAAAGACTGGCATTAAAACTGTTCTTTTATCCTAACAAGTTGTCCAGCCATCCTCCTGTCATTTTTACAGGTTATCTATTTATCAGATGGTTCGAGTAAATTTATTCTTTTCTGTTAGCTGACAGATGTTTGGAGCTATATTCTAATTATTACATAGAATAATGCTAAGATTTATATTATATTATATTTATATTATATTACATATAAGATTCTATATGAAGATAAAACTACGAATTAGAAAAAGTAACAATGAAAAAGGATATATGTTCTGTATGAAAATGTGGTTGAATAAGAGCCTACTTTTTATCTACTTTTTATCTGTTACCTTATAGCACATATAATTTGCTCTAAAGAAATGAACATCTTTGGAATTGAGGTGACTGCAGTGTGTTTTGTGTGGGAAAGTATAGTGGTTTATAGAAAAATATTTGATGGGTGACATTTAAATTACCCAAGAGGATAAAAATTGCTTCAACCATTTTTATATGTGGGATAGGTATAATTAAATTTTAACTGTTAACTTTATTGACTAAAAAGAAATATTTAGCTCCTTTAGTTAAAGCCCGAGTTAAGTATTTGTATGTATAGAGGAAAAAAAAGATTAAAGTGAAGCTCAGTGTTCAGCATTAAGTCCTTTATGTTTTCTTCTCAAGAGTTATGGAAAGAATTGAACCAAAAATTTTAATCATAGATATTGATGACATCATGTAAAATATCTGAACTTTGATGTTTGTAGGGAACTCCCACCAAAGTTCCTGTGGTGCCTAAATTTTTTTCTTTTCTTTTCTTTCCTTTTTTTTTTTTTAACCTTTTTAACTTTAATCTCTTAATGCTGGAGTTTAGTTGACATATGATTATGTTTTATGGTAGGATTGGTCAAAGTCTGACTTCTGCGGCTTCTTTGCAGCCACCATAAAGGAAATGTGACAAATATGGAAGCGTCAGTTAACCAAAATGATTATTTTATGTCTGTGGAAATAAAATTAGTTTGAGTTATTGTGAAAGTGATTTATCTTTTTCGATTGATTTTGATAAAGTATCTCTTTACTTTTTACTACTTATCATTTCTACTTCATTTCTAGGGGTTTGTATGATAGTTTTATTATGACTAGAATTCTTTCATGTGGTCATGAAGAGCAGTGACTCTGCATTGGCTTTATTTATTGAATGGAAGCCTATTATCAGATTCAATAGAAAAAGTTTTCATTAGATGGTTTCTGTTTCAAATTACAAAATTTGTACATTTTTTCTAATAAGTATATGTTGTAGTTCCAAAAACTATAGTTTAAAGAAATGAGCAAAAGAGATTCTGATTCAGTAGAACTGGATCTGGGGGGGCTCAGTGGGTTAAACCTCTGCCTTCGGCTCAGGTCCTGATCTCAGGGTCCTGGAATCGAGCCCCGCATCGGGCTCTCTGCTCAGCAGGGAGCCTGCTTCCCCCTCTCTTTCTGCCTGCCTCTCTGCCTACTTCTGATCTCTCTCTCTCTGTCAAATAAAATCTTAAAAAAAAAAAAGAAATCTGAATTTTAAAATTTACTTGTGATTTATATTTACGATGTTGTTTAAGAATTATTGCCATACAAAGATGAAAAATAACATGCTTTATCTTTAAACTTTCTAGTCTGTGAAAAACTACACCAAATGTCATGTGAGAAATGAGCAGATTTGTAACAAACTTACCAGCTGTAAAAGCTGTTCACTAAACTTGAATTGCCAGTGGGATCAGCGACAACAAGAATGCCAGGCTTTACCAGGTAAAGATTTCAATTTCATAAATGAATTTCTAGTCCACAGATGAATGCCATTATAGTAAAGAGCATGTAGTAAGAACATTCCAGTTTCTAAAATTAAACTAATAGCAAATAAACAATAATATTGGAGTAATAATAGCATAGTTTCTATAAGAAAATTTTGTATGTTTGCTTCCAGTTCTTTTAAGATGTTCAGGATTTCTTATATTTATTATACTAGTGATTATATCTTAAATCATATCTTAAAAACAAAATAATAAGAATGAGACTAATATCCAGATTTAATGAATGTTAACATTTCAACCTATTTGGTTTGTTTTTTAAGTGCCCTTTATCTTTGAAATTCTGGGAACTTTTTTACTGACAACTTTTTAATTATAAATAACAATTATTATAATAAGTTTTATATGATTTAATGAGACTCAAGTTATGTAAACCAGAGAAAAGCCCATTTTAAAAAACAATTTCAAGTTATTTTTTACATATAACACTCTTCTTAGTAGACTCTAAGTAATCTTCCTTTTAAATATAAAGGTAAAATCAGAAACTAGAAGAGTAGTATAGGTATTTAACCGATTCCATCTTCCTGTTATACAGGTAAACTGAGACATACACTGGTTAAGCGACTTGCTCAAAGCTGCATGGCTTGTAAGCGGCAAATGTAACTATTAACTGGGCGGTTAGTTCTTGCCTTTGTCTATCCAGTGGTTTTTGTTTGCATGTTATATTTTTTCAAAGAAAAATTTCTGTGCATATGTAACTTTAAAAAGTCCTTGGAAATCCCATCAAAGGATCTATGTCATGCTTAGAAGTTCATGTAATAAAATAAAAATTAGAGTGCCTTTACAAGTACCATTCAGATTTTAGAATATTCAAATTTTGGGTTTTGTTTATATACTGACCTTTAAAATTTTTAAACAGTGATATGTGCATGTGTGTTCACATGGAAAAAATTAGAGAATATTAATGCAGTTCCAGATTTTGAAAAGCAATAGTGAGATGACACTAAACTTGAAAGTAATATTGGCATCTAAGTATTAAATTCTAAAATCAACATGTAGATCAGTAAAAGTACTTACAAAGTTATTTTAAAAATATTGGAGCAAGGGGCATCTGTTGGTTCAGATGGTTAAGTGTCATGGTCTCCGGGTTGTGAGATGGAGCCCCACCTCGGCTCTGTGCTGGGCATGGAGCCTGCTTAGGATTCTCTCTCTCCTCTCCCTTTGCCCGTCTTACCCCGTGTGTATGCTCCCTCTTTCAAATAAATAAATGTTTTTAAAAAATCTTGGACCAAAATAAGATAGATTTGAATGAGGAATATATATATATATATATATATATATATATATATATATATATATATATATTTAAAGGAAGATTGCTACAATGAGAAGGGAATTTGAGTGCCAGCGGAAGTTTGGAAAAATAAGCAAAGTCATGTTTGGTGGCACCCATCTACTCATTGCCCAGGAAAGAATATTAGTTTGGTATAAGGGCTCTACTTGGCCAGGCTATTTTGGAGAATAATAAATAACATACAGTAAATGTAATAAAAATTACATTATAAATTAACTCCCCTTGTTCTAGGTTCATATTTATTAAGCAGCAATTTGGGTATATATAGTATGTTTTCCACTCAGCTTGTCTTGAGGAAGTGAATGCTCCAAATGGAGGACCCCGTCTATCCAGTTGTGCTCTCCCTTGAACGTTTGTGAATTGTATTTTTTAACTGATGTCACATAAACTTGGCAATTTGAATTTATCTCACTAAACTCATTTTAAAAATTTACTGCTCCCCATTTAACTCTGAAGCTGAGTTGGTGCTCAATATTACAAACCCTAAGCCCTCAAAATATCTGGGTCAGTGGTATACTTTAGTTTAGCCCCAAAGACCCATACGTTTCTTTTCATTTGTATGATTTGTCAAATAAGTGTTTTCATCTCATAAAAAAAGACAGGGAGAAAGTAATCGAAATCCTCCTTGATTAAGTAAGGTAACAAAAGCCATGATTAAGCAAAACTTTTATACTGTTTCCTTAAGTTGATTAGGTACTTTGGATTCCAGAAGACAAGGAAGATTGCTACAGCTGTAGCCTGAAAAAGAAAATAAAGGTGTTTTAAATAATCATATTAAATGATAATTATACTTTATTGAGGTATTGCTATGTTGTAGGTACTATTCATAGTACCCAATTCGGTAGGACTGCAGTTATTAAAGAACAGGAGTCCTGTGCTCATGGACTCTCTCAGAGGGTCCATGAGGTCAAAACTAGTAATACTCATATGATTACTTACTTTTTAAATTCTGATTCTGTCATGGGTTTATTATGGAGTTTTCCAAAGGCTGTGTAATATTTGATTCCAGTAGTTTGGAGAAGTAGATAGGAGACTAGAATTTTCTTATATTAAACCAACATTAAAGAGATTTGCAATAATGCAAAAGAGTGTTATACTTTTTGCTGTTTTTTTTTTTTTTTACGATTTTATTTATTTATTTGACAGAGATCACAAGTAGGCAGAGAGGCAGGCAGAGAGAGAGCTAGGGAAGCAGGTTCCCTGCTGAGCAGAGAGCCTGATGTGGGGCTCGGTTCTAGAACCCTGAGACCATGACCTGAGCGGAAGGCAGAGACTTAACCCACTGAGCCACCCAGGGGCCCCCTTTTTTTCTGTTTTGAAGACTATATTTCTCTTAAAATAAAATCTGCTTTTGATTTTATGTTGTAATGTTTTCCCCCAACATTTTATTATGAAAAACATTTTTTTAAAAGATTTTATTTATTTATTTGACAGAGAGGTAGAGAGAACACAAGTAGGCAGAGAGGCAGGCAGAGGGAGAGGGAGAAGCAGGCTCTCTGTTGAGCAGGGCGTCCAACATGGGGCTCGATCCTCATAACCTCAGCTGAAGGCAGACGCTTAACCGACTGTGCTACCCAGGCACCCCTCTCTTGAAAGTTTTTACACGTACAGAAAACTGGAAAGAATCAGAGAGAGGACACTCACCCAATACCCTCACCCAGATTCTACAATGAACATTTTGCTCTGCTTTATCCTTGATCTGTTTATCCGACCCTCTACTTGTTCATTGTTCTTAATTTTTTGATGCCCGTGGCCTGATTTGAATTGTCAGCTTCTCTTTCTCAGGGAGAGAATTTTTTTTTTTTTTAAGATTTTATCTATTTATCTGACGGACAGAGATCACAAGTAGGCAGAGAGACAGGCAGAGAGAGGGGGAAGCAGACTCCCCATTGAGCAGAGAGCCCAATGCGGGGCTCGATCTCAGGACCCTGAGATCATGACCTGAGCCAAAGGCAGAGGCTTCAACCCCCTGAGCCACCCAGGCACCCCTCAGGGAGAGAATTTGACGACACATCTCCTTTGGCCTGATTAAAGGGGCAAGACACCCCAAAAAGCTGGAAGAGTGTGTCTATAGTGAATTTTTAAATTACAATTTTAAGTGAACAAATAAATATATTTTTAAATGGTCATTTAAAATTTTTAATATGGTCAAAGCCAATAGATAAAAAAATACATAAAGATCTGTGAAGTCCTCAATAATCTTTAAGAAATAAAGGGGTCTCGAGACCAAAATGTTTGAGAATTGCAGCTTTAGAACAATTCCAGAAAATATGCACTACTGCATCTAAAGCCAAAAGGTCAAAGGGCACTGAAGCATTTAATGTGGTATGGAAACGAAAATGTAGTCAAACTTTATAGAACAGTGTATTAGTGAAGCACTGTATTATTAGCTAGTACACACGAGAACATAACTTTATAATGTACTTATAAATATGTGTTTTAGAAAATAGCACTGTTTTAAGATCAGATTGTATTCTAAGGATAAACCACTGTTATTGTACAGTATGTTTAAATGTTAAACCTGAATATGTGTATAAAAGTAAACATTAGAAAGCAAAGATTATAGCTTCTTTATTAAACATAAAAGAAATAAGACCTATCTCTCTACAGTTATAATTAAAGAATCAAAGAACCCAGCTAATATCAAAATAGTGCACCAGGGCTATGGAAATTAGATATGGAAAGGAGGAATAACTTTGAAATTGCTTTTGTTGTGTGGTGTTTATTTTTCTTTAAAGTGATCTTGTATTATATAAATTGGACCTGAAGATGTAAATATAGTAGCGATTTTATTAACTGAGGTACCATATGCTAATACACTAAGAAACCTAGCAAGCAATCAACACATTTTAACAGATTTTATAGCCATAGCTTATATTATGCTTAAGAATTAAAGAAAAAAATTAAGATCTTCTGTTTTTATTCTTCACCAAACTATTAGATAAATTTTGTTTAGTAAATCATATTGGTATCCTTAGAATTTTTATCATTGAAAGTTATTTAAACAAATAAAGAAGTTGTATTTAGAATTCTAAATTAACTGAAGAATATACATGCTTTTTGGTAATCTAAAAATAAGATAGAATTTTTTTTTTTTTTTTACTAGCTCATCTTTGTGGAGAAGGATGGAATCATATTGGTGATGCTTGTCTTAGAATCAATTCCAGTAGAGAAAGCTATGACAATGCAAAACTTTATTGTTATAATCTCAGTGGAAATCTTGCTTCATTAACAACATCAAAAGAAGTAGAATTTGTTCTGGATGAAATACAAAAGTATACGCAACAGGTAACAGCTCTACTTGTTTATATTGTGGAAAAACACAGGAAGTCCTAAAATCACTAGCAATGGTTCATTCTTTTTGTTTTTAAATAAGTTATTTTTACTAAATCTTGGAAGTAAAGTGGATATGACTTCAAAAGTCAGTTGGCACTGGACTTCATCTGTATATGTATTTGGGAGTAAGATTTTCTAAATTACTCATCTTATGTTTTGCATAGTAAACCACTACATTTCTTACCAAGAAATCATTTTATATGAATAAATACACCTTAAAATACATGTGTATAAAATTAAGATTTTTTTTAAAGATTATATTTATGTATCAGAGAGAGAGCACAAGTAGAGGGAGCAGCAGGCAGAGCAGTCAGAGGGAGAAGCAGGCTTCCTGCTGAGCAAGGAGCCCGATGCGGGACTCTTTCCCAGGAGCCTGGGATCATCACTTGTGCCAAAGGCAGCTGCTTAACTGCCTGAGCCATTCAGGTGTCCCAAGAATTTGTTTTGAAGTGTAGGGTCTTCGTAACTTGAGATGTCCCTTATAATTAAAACACTAGAGGGACAGATGGTTGGCTCAGTCAGTTGGGTGTCTGACTCTTGGTTTTGGCTCAGGTCATGATCTCATAGGTCCTGGGATTGAGCCTCTCTGCTGGGGGCAGAGTCGGCTTGGGATTCTCTCCCTTTTCCTCTGTTTCTCCTCCGACTCATGCTCTTTCTCTCTCTCAGATAAAGAAATAATAAAAATAATTAAAACACTAGACCAACACATTGGTTACATTTGCATATATGTATTTTTTGTGAGTGTGTGTGTGTTTTTGAATTCTATTTTTTTTAGGTGTAGATTTGCTTAAAATAATATACTAAGGGTTAGCCGAAATAAAACTAATTTTTAAAGTATGTAGAAGCTGTTGGAACATACAGCACTTAGAAACTGTTTCAGTATTTCAGGGGGTTTTATGGAAAATATTTCCATAAAAAAATGGAATATTTCTTTGAAAACCAGGTGATGGGTATTAAGGAGGGCATGTGTGGTGATGAGCCCTGGGTGTTATATGCAACTAATGAATCATTGAACACTAACTACATCAGTAACTAATGATGTATTGTATGTTGGTTAATTGAACATAATAAAACATTTAAAAATGAAAACTGTATTAAAATATTAGTTTATAAGAGGAATTTACAGTATTTTCTACTCTTGGATCTTTAAAATATAATCAACGCTTAAGAGTAGATTATATAAGGAAATTTGGAAATAATTTACTAAACCTAGTTTTGAAATACTTAGTTCATGTAATTACTTGAAGTGGACTAATACAAATCGTCATAGCATCATAGCAGATTTTTGTATTTTGTTTCAAAAATAAAGTTAGAACTCAAAACAGATCAGGTAAGTGATAAGACTAAACAATAAACAATAAGATAAATTTTATTTATTTATAAATAAAATAAATTATTTTATTTATAAATATAATAATAAATAATAAATAAATAATAAGTGCCTTAAATCTGTAGTTTGTACTAGATTTGGCCTCACATTTAAGATAAAAAAACGAGACACACAGAGACACCCTATGGTCAATAATGTACAAAGAAGAATAATTTCTATACAAATAATGTAGGTGTGTCTATAATTCACCTGTTACTTTGAAAACTCTATTAGGCCAGATCTCAACGACTTTATTTTGACTTTCAGTTATGATTTTTTATTTGTACAAATTGTCTGTTGGTACTTCAAAACTCCACTCTGTATAGGACAGAAGAGACAATTTTGGCTTGAAAATATTTTAGGGCAAATATTACCAATTACTTGCTATAGAAATACTTAAGTAATGTTTTCTTGGTATAGCTGATTTTAAAAAAGCATTGAGGACCATCATCAAAGTGATAGAGAGCATGTAATTGGATATACCGCTTATCTTTAAAACTTACTAGCAAGTTAATCTCTCCAACTCTATATTATTCATCTGTAACAGGGATAGAAATCATAGCTACCTTGTAGGTTTATTGTCAGAAAAAATAAGATAATGCATATAAAGAACATATATTTTATTTTTGAGAGTATACAGTAATTAATATTGTTTGCATTTTAAGGGTTCTTTTTTTTAAAATATTTTATTTATTTATCTAATAGAGACACATCGAGAAAGGGAATACAAGCAGAGGGAGTGGGAGAGGGAGAAGCAGGCTTCCCACTGAGCAGGGAGCCCATGCGGGGCTTGACCCCAGGACACCCTAGGATCATGACCCGAGCCGAAGGCAGATGCCCAGCGACTGAACCACCCAGGTGCCCCGAGGGTTGTTATTTTTGTATCACTTTCTCAATGCTGCTATTACTACTATGTCCAGGAGTCATTATTTAGAATTCTTAGGTAACTAAATGGATTTATTTGATGAATAATTACTACTGATATTAATTGTGGAAAAATATTTGCCCCAGATTACTATTGTAATTTTTCCATAGTGAATGAGAAATCCTCCCTGTTACTCCCCCACCCCCACCGACTGCCCTGGGTACTTACACAGGACCTTTTATCTCTTAAGATCATTCCTGATTTTTGATGAAGAATAGGTTGCTGACGTCACCTTTACTACTAACAGAGGAATATGCATCTTGTGTTTAAAAAGTGACATAAGAACAGTTTTTATAAATTAAAAAAAAATTAGGGGGACTTGTGCACACTCCCTTTTGAAATTTTCGTATAGACATTCATTTCACAGTTACTGCTTACCCTCACATTTTTGGTGATATTAGCATGTATATTTCTGTTTTTTTCAAGATTTTATTTATTTATTAGAGAGAGAGAGCGCACAAGCAGGCAGAGCAGAAAGCAGGGAGAGGGAGAAGCAGGCTCTCCACTGAGCATGAGTCTGATGCGGGGCTCAATCCCAGGACCCTGGGATCGTGATGTGAGCCAAAGGCAGCCACTTAACCAATTGAGCCACCTGGGCCCCAGCATGTGTATTTCTTATGAGTATCAATATGAGATGATTTAACTTATAATTACAGTTTCTAATTGTAGAGCCCTACCCCATACATTAATAAAATGTTTAAATTAATTGTGTCCCATGTTTTTATAAATATTCAAAATTTGGGGGGACCTGGGTGGCTCAGTGGGTTAGAGCCTCTGCCTTTGGCTCAGGTCATGATCCCAGGGTCCTGGGATCGAGCCTCCCATTGGGCTCTCTGCTCAGCAGGGAGCCTGCCTCCTTTCCTCTCTCTCTGCCTGCCTCTCTGCCTACTTGTGATCTCTGTCAAATAAATAAAATCTTTAAAAAAATTCAAAATTTTGAAGTGGTTATCACAATATACTTGTTGACTGTCAAATATTTATTATATGCCTGATATTAATAGAATAAAGAAAAACTATTATAATTAAATCCATGGGAAAAACTAATCTGTGAAATCATTTTAGTGTGAACTGTAACTATTTTTCTGTGAAGAAAGAGCCAGTATTCATTCAATTAGTAAACTTTTTGGGCACCTATCGGTGTACTTGGGAATCTACTTCTTGCTGAGAATAGGGATCAAAAGACAGTCACTCATGGGGAGATGGAGAGGAGAAGGGAGTTGAGGGAAATTGGAGGGGGAGATGAACCATGAGAGACTATGGACTCTGAAAAACAATCTGGGGGTTTTGAAGGTGTGGAGGGTGGGAGGGTGGGGGAGCCAGGTGGTGGGTATTATGGAGGGCACATATTGAATGGAGCACTGGGCATGGTGCATAAACAATGAATTCTGTTACACTGAAAAGAAATTAAAAAAGTTAAAAAAAAAGACAATCACTATTTTCAAAGAGATTAATGGTGAGGAAGACAATTATACTGTAGTATGATAATTGCAGTAATAAATGGACATGGAATATATGAGGAAAGAAGGTGAAAATCTTAATAATGTGGACTTAAGGAGTTTCCTAAAGTATGCCCTAGCTAGCTTTTGTAGGACATTGAGTTGGCCAGCAGATGAAGATATTTGCAGGGAGGCAATAGAAACATCTGTTTGTTTTGTTTTGTTTTGTTTTTTATTAACATATAATGTATTATTAGCCCCAGGGGTACAGGTCTGTGAATAGCCAGGTGTACACACTTCACAGCACTCACCATAGCACATACCCTCCCCAATGTCCATAACCCAACTACCTTCTCCCTAACCCCTTCCCCCTGGCAACCCTCAGTTTGTTTTGTTAGATTAAGAACCTCTTATGGTTTGTCTCCCTCCTGATCCCATCTTGTTTCATTTATTCTTTTCCTACCCCCCAAGCCCCCAATGTTGCAGCTCCACTTCCTCATCAGGGAGATCATATGATAGTTGTCTTTCTCTGATTGACTTATTTCGCTAAGCAGAATACCCTGTAGTTCCATCCACATCGTCGCAAATGGCAAGATTTCATTTCTTTTGATGGCTGCATAGTATTCCATTGTATATATATGCCACATCTTCTTTATCCATTCATTGTTGATGGACATCTAGGTTCTTTCCATAGTTTGGCTATTGTGGACATTACTGCTATAAACATTTGGGTGCACGTGCCTCTTTGGTTCACTACATTTGTATCTTTAGGGTAAATACCCAGTAGTGCAATTGTTGGGTCATAGGGTAGCTCTATTTTCCACTTTTTGAGGAACCTCCATGCTGTTTTCCAGAGTGGTTGCACCAGCTTGCATTCCCACCAACAGTGTAGGAGGGTTCCCCTTTCTCCGCGTCCTTGCCAACATCTGTCATTTCCTGACTTGTTAATTTTAGTCATTTTGACTGGCATGAGGTGGTATCTCATTGTGGTTTTGATTTGTATTAACCTGATGCAGAGTGTTATAGAGCACTTTTTCATGTGTCTGTTGGCCATTTGGATGTCTTCTTTGCAGAAATGTCTGTTCATGTCCTCTGTCCATTTCTTGATTGGATTATTTGTTCTTTGGGTGTTGAGTTTGATAAGTTCTTTATAGATTTTGGATACTAGCCCTTTATCTGATACCTTGTTTGCAAATATCTTCTCCCATTCTGTCAGTTGTCTTTTGGTGTCCCACTGTTCATTTTTGCCCTTGCTTCCCTTGCCTTTGGAAATGTTCCTAGGAAGAATTTGCTGTGGCTGAGGTTGAAGGGGTTGCTGCCTGTGTTCTCAAGGATTTTGATGGATTCCTTTCTTTCTTTTCTTCTTTTTATTTATTTCTTTTTTTGTTTTTTAAAGATTTTATTTATTTGACAGAGAGAGAGAGAGAGAGATCACAAGTAGGCAGAGAGGCAGTGAGAGAGAGAGAGAGAGGGGAAGGGAAGCAGGCTCCCTCCTGAGCAGAGAGCCTAATGTGGGGCTCGATCCCAGGACCCTGAGATCTTGACCTTAGCCGAAGGCAGAGGCTTAACCCACTGAGCCACCCAGGTGCCCCTGGATTCCTTTCTCACATTGAGGTCCTTCATCCATTTTGAGTCTATTTTCATGTGTGGTGTAAGGAAATAGTCCAGTTTCATTTTTCTGCATGTGGCTGTCCAATTTTCCCAACACTGTTTGTTGAAGAGACTGTCTTTATTCCACTGGACATTCTTTCCTGCTTTGTTGAAGATTAGTTGCCTGTAGAGTTGAGAGGCTATTTCTGGGCTCTCTATTCTGTTCCATTGATCTCTGTGTCTGTTTTTGTGCCAGTACCATACTGTCTTGATGATGACAGTTTTGTAATAGAGCTTGAAGTCTGGAATTGTGATGCCACCAACTTTGGCTTTCTTTTTCAACATTCCTCTGGCTACATGGGGTCTTTTTTGGTTCCATATAAATTGTAGGATTATTTGTTCCATTTCTTTGAAAAAAATAGATGGGATTTTGATAGGAATTGCATTAAATGTGTAGATTGCTTTAGGTAGCATAGACATTTTCGCAATATTTGTTCTTCCAATCCGTGAACATGGATAGTTTTTCCATTTCTTTGTGCCTTCCTCCATTTCTCTCATGAGTACTTTATAGTTTTCTGAGTACAGATTCTTTGCCTCTTTGGTTAGGTTTATTCCTAGGTATCTTATGGTTTTGGGTGCAATGGTAAATGGGATTGACTCCTTAATTTCTCTTTCTTCTGTTTTGTTGTTGGTGTAAAGAAATACAACTGATTTCTGTGAATTGATTTTATATCCTGACACTTTACTGAATTCCTGTATGAGTTCTAGCAGTTTTGGAGTGGAGTCTTTTGGGTTTTCCACATAAAGTATCATATCGTCTGCAAAGAGTGAGAGTTTGCCTCCTCCTTGCCAATTCAGATGCCTTTTATTTCTTTTTGTTGTGTAATTGCTGAAGGTAGGACTTCTAGTGCTATGTTGAATAGCAGTGGTGATAGTGGACATCCCTTCTGTGTTCCTGACCTTAGGGGAAAAGCTCTCAGTTTTTCTCCATTGAGAATGATATTTGCTGTAGGTTTTTCATAGATAGCTTTTTAAAAAAAATATTTTATTTATTTATTTGACAGACAGAGATCACAAGTAGGCAGAGAGGCAGGCAGAGAGAGTGGAATGGAAGCAGACTTCCTGCTGAGCAGGGAGGCTGATGTGGGGCTTGATCCCAGGACCCTGGGATCATGACCTGAGCCGAAAGCAGAGGCTTTAACCCACTGAACCACCCAGGCGCCCCATAGATGGCTTTTATGATATTGAGGTATGTACCCTCTATCCCTACACTGTGAGGAGTTTTGATCAAGAAAGGATGCTGTACTTTGTCAAATGCCTTTTCAGCATCTCTTGAGAGTATCATATGGTTCTTGTTCTTTCTTTTATTAATGTATTGTATCACACTGATTGATTTGCGGATGTTGAACCAACCTTGCAGCCCAGGAATAAATCCCACTTGGTCGTGGTGAATAATCCTTTTAAGGTACTGTTGGATCCTATTGGCTAGTATTTTGGTGAGAATTTTCGCATATGTGTTCATTAAGGATATTGGTCTGTAATTTTCCTTTTTGATGGGGTCTTTGTCTGGTTTTGGAATCAAGGTAATGCTGGTCTCATAAAATGAGTTTGGAAGTTTTCCTTCCATTTCTATTTTTTGGAAGTTTCAGGAGAATAGGTATTAATTCTTCTTAAATGTTTGGTAGAATTCCCCTGGGAAGCTGTCTGGCCCTGGGCTCTTGTTTGTTGGGAGCTTTTTGATGACTGTTTCAATCTCCTTACTGGTTATGGGTCTGTTCAGGTTTTCTTTTTCCTCCTGGTTCAGTTTTGGTAGTTTATATGTCTCTAGGAATGCATCCATTTTTATCAGATTGTCAGATTTGCTGGTGCATAGTTGTTCATAATATGTTATTATAATTGTTTGTGTTTTTTTGGTGTTGATTGTCATCTTTCTTCTTTCATTCATGATTTTCTTTATTTGGGTTCTTTCTCTTTTCTTTTTGATAAGTTTGGCCAGGGGTTTATCAATTTTATTAATTTCAAAGAATCACCTCCTAGTTTCGTTGATTTGTTATTGCTTTTTTGGTTTCAATTTATTGATTTCTGCTCTTGATCTTTCTTATTTCTCTTCTCATGTTGGGTTTAGGCTTTCTTTGCTGTTCTTTGTCTAGCTCCTTTAGGTATAGTATTAGGTAGTATATTTGAGACCTTGTTTCTTGAGAAAGGCTTGTGTTGCGATATATTTTCCTCTCAGGACTGCCTTTGCTGCATCCCACAGATTTTGAACAGTTGTGTTTTCATTTTCATTTGTTTCCATGAATTTTTTCAATTCTTCATTAATTTCCTAGTTGACACATTCATTCTTCAGTAGGATGCTCTTTAGCTTCCATGTATTTGGGTTCTTTCCAACTTTCCTCTTGTGATTGAGTTCTAGCTTCAGAGGATTGTGGTCTGAAAATATGCAGGGTATGATCCCAGTCTTTTGGTACCAGTTGAGACCTGATTTGTGACCCAGATTGTGATCTATTCTGGAGAATGTTCCATGTACACTAGAGAAGAATGTGTATTCTGATGCTTTGGGATGGAATGTTCTGAATACATCTGTGATGTCCATCTGATCCAGTGTGTCATTTAAGGCCTTTATTTCCTTGTTGATGTTTTGCTTGAATGATCTGTCCATTTCAGTGAGGGAGGTGTTGAGGTCCTGTCCTATTATTGTATTATTGTCGATGTTTTTCTTTGATTTTGTTATTAATTGGTTTATATGAAATGTGCTATTTTAGAAGTCGCATATTTCAAGGTTTCTTGTGTTAGTTCCTCATTTTTTCTTGCTTGTTTTTATAGATCATAAACATTGGACTAACAGTTATTTTGGATGTGTAAGGAACTTCGATTTGAGAGTTTGTGGGCTAGCATGTCCAAAAGAAAAATGTTTTGTTTCATTAGAAAACTGAGCTGTAGCAAAATTTCAAAGGTGGAAGCTTCTGTAAGCTTCTGCAACGTGACATTCCATTAAGCATACCTTTATGTAAAATGAATTATATCCTGAGTCATTCCATTTGTATACCCTTAAGATAACACTTCCTTGGCAAATAAAGACGGATAAATTCAGGCAATTTAAAAAGATATTCTGTGTCAAATAATCATTTACTTATCGGAAATGGCTAATGAAATGTTGTAATGAATAATGGTGTGCTGCAGTAAATTTTCATAATATAGTAATTTGTCTTTGATTTTCAACTCCCTGTCCAGTTCATTTACTGGGTAATAGTTACTTTAAATGTCTTATCAATGGCTTCATTTTTCTGTTTCTCTCCTCTTCCTCGCAGATCCTTACCATGATGAGTTAGGGAGTAATATTTCATTTTAAAGACTTGTCTTTACTATAGATAGTTGGAAATGTAGGCAGAGTCACTGTAATGTGAAGCACAGTCATTAATCTGAAATATCTATGTTGGGTTGACTCCTGCTGTTATTATCAAGAACTATAAAAATGTTATAGTTTTTTTGTTATCAAAATATTTCAGAATAATGTATGAAATATATGGTGATTGCAAGAAAAAACAGCATGTGTATTTTTATAATTAGAAACATTTATTAAGTACTATCTCTGTATCAGGAATTGGATGGTAGAAAGTAACCATATCTGTTCTAATGTACTTTGGTTCACAAAAGTTATTGACTACCTACTATCTGTACAGCATTCTACTAAGTGATATGAGATCTGTCATAATGAATATTCATAGGATATTTTAATTGTAGCTAGGGGATATTTCTTGAGTGTTAACTATGAAATTTATTGTATTTATACACCTTGCAAATTTCTAGGTCTATAGCTGTCTTTAGAAGCTCTGTAGGACCATTTGTATAACATATTTAGAATAAAAACTGGATATATCTATCTTATTTCTGTATGTTAAACATTCAAATAGAGAGCCATATTTTTCTCTATCCTGACAGTCCACAGTGTAAAAAGGTGACATGAGTTTTTTGAAGTCACCTCACATTGTAATATTATTAATTTAGTAACTGAAAAATTAAATATATTATGTGGATTAAGGTAGAAGTGTTTAGGAATAATGTCAGCAAGATGACAGAATGGAAATTTCCAGCTTTTGTCCTGCGTTGGTGGTATAGTGGTGAGCAAAGCTGCCTTCCAGCTTTTGTCCCCTCACAGAAACATTGGTTTGAACAACCATTCATATACAAAAACACCTTTGCAAGAGCTAGGTAATCACAGTGAGAGATTATAGCACTTGGGAAAAGTGCAGAAATAAGAAAGGACACTTTTATATTACCTGCATCATCCCACCCCCAAGCTCATGCAGGACAGTGAAGCATGGTGAGAGATACCTTCTACAAAGGGGAAGAAAAGTGAAGTGAGCACCTGACTTTGCTGTTGACCCCAGCTTCAGGTTTTCTCTAGTGAACCCTAATGCCTGATTGCTTCCTACTGACCCAGACACCGGGCATGGTCCAGACTGATCCCCATGGCCTCACAGTACAGGCTGGCTTCCTGTGGCCCTAGGCTCCAGGACACCTAAAGTTCAGGACCTGCCCAGTATACTCTAGTACTAGGCGGGTTCCTGTGGACCCAAGACCAGGCTCACTCCTGGAAAGTCAAGCTTCAGACCCTTCCCTATATACCCAACCTTCAGGCTTGCCCCTGTGCTCCCAGGTACCAAGCCCATCCTTTGTGGACTCAGAATCTGGCCTGCTTCCATGGATTTGGTCACTAGCCTTACCCTAGGGGACCCTGGCACCAGGCTAGCCCCTACAGACTCAGGACCAGGTCCATACCCATGAGTCCAAGTGCCAGGCTCACCCCAGGACTAAGCTGGCATCCATGGATTCAGAATTGAAAATTATCCCAGTGCCAGGTTAACCTCCATGTTTCCTTCAGTCTGTCCCAAGAGATTTAAGCTCCAGATTGGCCCTTTTGGACCCAGCTACAGGCCTGCCACCATGGACTGTGGTTCTAGGCATACCCTCATAAACCTAGTTACCATGACTACTTCAATGGACCCTTGTACCAGGTGGCCCCTATGCACCCAGTATCCAGGCCTGTACCTACAGACACAGATTCTAGGCCCACTCCCATGAACCCAGGCATTGCCCTACTCATGTGGACACAAACTCCAGACCTTTGGCAATGGTCCCAGGCTTGCCCCTCTGAATCCAGGTTCCAGGCAGCCCCCTGTAGACCCAGACTCTAGACCTGATCACCCAGTGACCTAGCCACCAGGCTAGCCTAGCTGAGTAATCCAGCAGTAAGCCTGCCTATGGATTCTACTTTATGGCCCTCTAGAATTTCTGGAATTTCTGGATAGGCTGAATGATGAAGGGCTTTCCTTACTGAAGTCTGTCTATAAAGATTAAAAGAAGTAGTTACTTCTTCAGATGAAACACTGACGCGAGGCAATAGGGATCACAAAAAATCAGGGAAATATGACACTACCATAGCAACAGAGTAAAGTGCCAGTAACTGACCCTAAATAATGGAGAACTAAAAACTGACAATTCAAAATAATCATCTAAAAGAAGCTTAGTGAGCTAAAAGAGATAAAGATAGACTACTAAATTATATTAAGAAAATGATATGTGAACAAAATGAGAAGTTTAACAAAGACATGGAAATCATAACAAAGAAACAGGAATTATAGAGCTAAAGAGCATAGTGATTGAAATAAAAAAATTCATATAGCACTTCATAGCAGACACTGTCAGTCAGAAGAAAAGAATCATTGAGCTCAAAGTCAAGTCATTTGAAATCATCTAGTCAGAGGTAGAAAAAGAAAAAAAAAGAATGGACAGAAACATGAAGAAAGTCTCTGGGACCTATGACAGACCATCAAATGCGTCCATACATGGTTTTTGGGAGTGCCAGAAGTCATAGAGAAAGAGAAAAGAGGCAGAAATTTCCTTTAAAGAAATAATAACAGGAAACTTCTCAAATCTGAAACTCCCCAAATGAATATCCAGATCCATGAGACCCCAAATAGATTAAAAACATAAAGAGACTTTCACCAGGACTCATAACAGAGAGCCCAGAAACAAATCCATGCATTTATGATCAACTGATCTTCAACGGAGGTACCAAGAACATACAATGGGGAAATGACAATTCAATAAATGATGCTGGGAAAACTGGATATCCTCATGCAGAAGAATGAACGTGGACCCTGATCTCACACCATATACAAAAATCTGAAAATGGATTAAAGACACAAATGGAAGCCCTGAAACTGTAAAAATTCTAGAACAAAACTTGGAGAATAGGCTTCTTGACATTAGTCAGGGCAATGATTTTTTAGAAATGACCCCAAGAGTATAGGCAATGAGCAAAAATAGACAAATGGCATTGCATCAAACTAATCAGCGTCTTCACAGCAAAGGAAGCAGTCAGCACAGGAAAGAGACAACCTGTGGAGTGGGAGAAAATGTTTGTAAACCATACATCTGATAAGGAGTTAAAGTCCACAATACATAAGAAGGCAAATAACTCAATAGCAAAGAAAAGAACCCAGTGAAGAAATGGACAAAGGATACAAATAGCCATTTTTCTAAAGAGAATATACACATCGCCAACAGGTATATGATAAAAGCTGGGTATCACTAATCATCAGGGAAATATAAATCAAAATCAAAGTGACCCTGTTAGAATGGCTGTTAACAACGATATAACAAGTTGGCAAAGATGTGGGGAAAAAGGAACCCTTGTATGCTGTTGGTGGGAATGCAAATTGGTAAAGTCAATTTGGAAAACAGTATGGAGGTTCTTCAAAAAATGGAACTACCATGTGATCCAGCAATCCCATGTCTGGGTATATATTCAAAGGGAATGTAAACAGGATATCAGTGAGGCATTTGCATTCCCATGTTCATTGCAGCATTATTCACAATAGCCAAGGTATGGAAACAGCCTGTGTTCATCGGTGGGTAAATGGATAAAGAAAATGAAATGTGATATGTGATATTGTGTGTGTGTGAGTGAGGTATGTGAGATAGATAGATAATCGCATATTATATAGCCTTACAAAAGCAGGACATCTTGCCATTTGCTACAACATGTATAAACCTGGAAGACATTACACTAGGTGAAATAAGGTAGATACAGAAAGACAAATACTGCCTGATTGTATGATAATGAGGTATTTGCTAAGGAATATGACTTTGTACATCTAACTTTCTTTAATACTCCTTTTGCTATTGTTTACAGAAAGTATCACCATGGGTAGGCTTGCGCAAGATCAATATATCCTACTGGGGATGGGAAGACATGTCTCCTTTTACAAACACGACACTGCAGTGGCTTCCTGGTGAACCAAATGATTCTGGGTTCTGTGCGTATCTGGAAAAGGCTGCGGTGGCAGGCCTGAAAGCGAATCCTTGTACATCGATGGCAGATGGCCTGGTCTGTGAAAAACCTGTTGGTAAGCAGTAAACTAGTATTTCTTTAAAATTATTACCACGCCTTTCCACTTGCGATAGTCTATGTGCCTAAGGTAAATTTCACCATCTTTTTGTGATGTTGATTCCATGATAATTTCAGTCAATTTTATCTTTATCTACATTCCCCACTTACTATTAGTGACCTCAGTGATAACTTGTGAAAATACCAAAATTTTATGGTTTCATGCAATCTTTATTTTTTGATTGAGTCTATTCTTAATTTTGTTAACAACTTTTACTTTTATAATTACAGTGTTTAGAAGGAAGATTTTTTTTTTTTTAAAGATTTTTATTTATTTATTTGACAGAGAGAGATCACAGTAGGCAGAGAGGCAGGCAGAGAGAGAGAGGGAAGCAGGCTCCCTGCTGAGCAGAGAGCCCGATGTGGGACTCGATCCCAGGACCCTGAGACCATGACCTGAGCTGAAGGCAGCGGCTTAACCCACTGAGCCACCCAGGCGCCCGAAGGAAGATTTGTTTTTAAGATTAACAACTAATTTTGAATCATTTTCATCTTATAGATCTCTTTCATTTGGCAAGTAAGAAGAAACATTTCTGTTCTTTTTTTTCCCTAATATGTCATTTTGTGGTGATTGACTTTTATTTTTTTATATTGGCCATGACATTCAAACCCCAAACCTGTACTAATTGTATTGTAATTTTTTATTTGGTTTTATTAGCCAGTATAAAATATTAGACATAGACATTGTTTTTTTAAGTTTTTATTTTAATTCCAGTTAGTTAACATATAGTGTAATATTAGTTTCTGGTCTGCAGGATAGTTACTCAACACTTTCACATGACACCCGGTGCTCATCATGACAAGTGCCCTCCTTACTCCCTATCATCCATTTCAACCACCCATCTCCCCCCACCTCCGCCTCCCTCCTCCCTAGTCACCATCACTTTGTTCTCTATCATTGAACGTCTGTTTTTTCATTTGTCTCTCTCTTTTTTCCCTTAGCTCATTTGTTTTGTTTCCTAAATTCCACATATGAGTGAAATCATATGTGTGTCTTGAGATGGATTTTCGTTAAGTGATAAAGGAATATTGAATTATTTCCTCTTTTTAAACACTTTAAAAAAATATACATAATATACAATTTACCATTTTAATCATTTTTAAATGCAGAGTTCAGTATTATTGTGTGCATCGACCTTATTGTGTATTAATCAACAGAAACAGTAACTCTCCATACCTCCCTCCCCCAGCCCCTGACAAGCACCTCCTACTTTCTGTGTCTATGAGTTTGACTAATTTATTTACCTCATATAGATGGATTCATATTGTAACATATGTTAGAATATCCTTCCATTTTTAACATGAATAATGATCCATTGTATGTACATCCAACATTTTGTTTATCCATTCATCCATCACTGTATACCTGAGTTGTTTTTACTTATTGGCTGTTGTGAATAATGATGCTATGAACGTGGGTTTACAGATATCTTTTCCAGTTCTGGTTCATATCTTTTGGGTATATAGGCAGAAGTGGAATTGCTGTATCATATGGCAATTCTATGTTCATGTTTTGAGGAATTGTCATACTGTTTGCCATAGAAGTTGTACCATTTTACATCCCTACCAGCAATGAACAAACGTTTCAATTTCTTCACATCCTTGCTAGCATTAAAAAAAAATTTTATCTAAAGGTTATGATATTCTATTTCATGTAAAGATTTTCTAGTATATTGTTTTATTTTTATTGTTTGTTTATCAGGGACATGTTCACTGATAGGTATTTGTTTTGATAAGGTGTGGAATGTTTATGGAAAAAATTTTAGTGGGAAAGTAAATAATGAGAGTGTGTGTTATATTTAGCCAAAGACAGAAAACTAGGTTATGGGCTACATCTCTATTTATAAGTTTTTAAATTATGTAACCTTATGTACTTTGTAAAGGATTAAAATTTTCAAAAGAAGTTTGATTTTCAAATTTGATAATAAATTTAAGAAGTATTAACACCTCATCTTCATTTTCATTTATCATATCATGTAGTTTTTGCTATAATTTTTATTCCACACTTGGCTTACTTGAAACGTTCCTCAAACCTCAAAACAAATGAAACCCACATATCTGTGCTAAAATGTAGTTAACAATTAAGATACATGTATTTGTTGATTTATTCCAGTCAGTCCGAATCAAAATGCAAGGCCATGCAAAAAGCCGTGCTCTCTACGGACATCCTGCTCCAACTGCACCAGCAATGGCATGGAGTGTATGTGGTGCAGTAGCACGAGGCGCTGCGTTGACTCCAATGCCTACATAATCTCTTTCCCCTACGGACAGTGTCTGGAGTGGCAAACGGCCACCTGCTCTCGTAAGTATTTATCTGGAGTGACTTTTCATGTAAAGGCACACAAATCAATTTTCTGTGATGGAAGGAGGAATTAAACATCTGAAGAAGTTTTTAAAAGAGGGGAAAAAGTGTTTGCTTTTGTTGCAGCAAAAAACTGTTGTTTTAAAACCTATTAATGGTATAAGCCCCAGATTATACTATACCATCATTTTGAATTCTACTAATTATTTTATCCTACATAGGCACACACACACATTTTGCCACATTTGTGCTCTCCCCAACTCTGAGTGTACGTGGCAGAGAGTGTAACACTTCACGAAAGTGCTTATTGTTGCAAAGATCGCATACCGCTTTGTCGTGCTCCTTTAGTGTCCTCTAATCTAGCAGAGTTCCCATGTCTTACACAACTGATGTTTTTAAAGAATCTACACCATGTTTTTTAAGTGTCCCAATTTGGATTATCTAATTCTTTCCTTATGATTGGATTCAAGTTAAGCATTTGTTGGCAAGAGTATCAATCCTATCAGTGGTGGTGCATCTACCACTAGGGCAGGATGCGGTCTTGGAATCACATGGGGCGTCATGGCAGCAGGTACTGCACTTGCTATGGGTTGTACTTCAGGACAAGATCTTACCCCTTGCTGGTCTCAGATTTTGTAAGGACTTGACTGAGTGTATGTATCATACCACTGTGTGGTTATGAGAGTGGCCTTTCTTGTAAAGGCAGATTGCATCAGGATGCTGTTGCCAAGGGAATTGCATAGCACTACTGAGAGCACCTGGTGTCCTTGTAGGAATTTGAAACTACATGCAGCCTTTTTTTTTTTTTTCCTTTGGGAAAATGTAGAAGCTGCTAGTCTCAGTGAGCTTTGTATGAGCAGAAAATATGGTTTATCTTTCTACAATCTACCCTCTGACACTGGGTCTTATCAAAAAATGCCTTTCCAATAGGGACATGAAGTAATTGGTCTGTTCAGATTTATAAGAAGAAGGTAGGAACGATTATTTATTTCCAGTGCTCCCTCACCTGCTTTTCAATGTTGAATTGATTCATTCATGCCACACTAATTGGGGTCTGTCCTTTCTGTGACTGATCCAGACTTTGTGTCCTTTTTGGAGAACATTCTCTGCCGGTGCCTAGGGCCACCATTCCACAACCACAGTTAGCTCTGGAATCACCTTAGATAAAGTTGGAGTTCAGTGTATATTCAACCAGAAATCCTTTATTTAAACAAAGCAAAACATCTATTCACTTGCTAAATTCAAGCAGACACAGATGAATGAGAGGAATATTTTGTCCCTCGTCAGTTCCCCACTTCCCAATGCCTGAATGTCTAGGAAGCTCACTAGGGCAGAAGGACCAGGAGTCCTTAGGTTTGTTTTATTTTAGTTTTCTTCCCAATACTTTTACTTGCAATAAGCTGGGTTTGCAATGAGTGAATCCAGTTAATGGGTGCCAGGTCCCAAAGGAACTGCAGTTACAGTGCAGTGAAGGGAGACAAAATAGCAGCCACTTGAAGCCCCATTTGGGTTAAACTCAGGAAGATACTGTAGTTGAAGTGTTCAATGGGATAGGGAAGGGACAGTTTTAATCTTTCTGAGGGAATACTCCTCAGGGGATCTTGTCATCCCATGTCTAGTTTTTTCCTCCTAACAATTGCTCTGATAGTTGTTACACACTGTTATACCTTCTCTCACCCGATCTTTGCAGCTCTGGTAGGTCCAGTTCAGGTCTTTGCATCAGTCCACTGGCTTCCCTCTGTTCTTTCCCTCCTCCAAGCAGGCAGTTGTAGGTTTCCGAGGAGTTTGGGCCATGACACAGCTTGTTCCTGCAACTTTTTAAAGTTTCATCCGGACTTTCTTATCAGCCCATTGGCTTCCTTACATTCCTTCCATAGGAACAGCTGCTGTCGATGTAACCGTGATGATGTATGGATAAATATCCCAGCAACAGCATGCATTGTCCAACCATGCATTCTTCCTTCCATCCTTCCTTGAGCTTTCTTGCTTATACTGTAAGAGGAAGGAAGAGCTGCTTCTTTTAAGAGGAGCTTCCTAAGTCTGAGATACCCTTTGGTGGTGAATCTACAATTTTGAGGCTTGCCCCCGGGATCTGGTAGCCCACAGACAACATGGCCACTCAGTTATAAGCTCTTCTTGCTCAGATGAGTGACCTTGTCATTTTGAGGTAACCAGCTGCTTAAGACAGTGTAGATGGAAACTCACTGGCCTTTCCAGAGCTTACATCCTTCCCAAAGATACCCCCATAGTCTACCAACCAGCCAAACCTGTATTTGCTCCATATAGGCACCACTGGTGCATGAAGAGCTGAGACCGAACAGTAAGTGCCACAATGTAGGCCAGAACTTCTAGGCTGTGGCTGTTGGGTATATTTGTTTCCCCAGGCTCTTGGCATCACGTGGAGAGGTGTTCCTGGCATGGACATGGCTGGGTATATTAGGTGTTGAGCTTCTCATTGCTATCCTTTTTTAGGAAATTTTATAGGGAATGACGATGGGCCTCATTCAGTGCATGGCACTGGGGTTATTGCAGGCATAAAAGGGTCTTACTCCCACATAAAACATCTTATTAGGAGTCAGCTGCCCAGGGGAGCTGCATCCAGTGATGCAGTCTTAGGGGGAACTGATAGTACCCAGGCTCTCTTGCCTTCATAATCATGTTTGTCTTTCCACAGACATTAATGTTTGATGAAAGAAACCAGACACAAAAGACTATATATAGTATGTCTGCATTTAGATAAAGTTTAAAAATAGGCAAAACTAAGTTCTCTTGTTTAGGAATGAATATTTAGGTGGTAAAACTGTAGAGTAAGGCAAAAAATTAATGTAAATGACAGATAGTAGATGCTGCTGGGAGAAGACTGGGGTGCTGGCTAGGACAGGGGTGCAAGGGAGGCAGTGTTCCACCTCCAGGCTGAGTGCAGGCACAGGCATTTCTCTACAATAATTTATTAATCTTCCATTTCTCTGTGGACTTCTCTATGTGTGTTGTAGAACAAAAGGGTAAAGGGTAGCGAAGAAGGAGCTGGTAAACTTTCCAAGGTCTTACATGCTTGAGAACTTCCTCAAAATTGTTTAGAGTTAAATCTAAGTCATCTTCACTACTCACAAATCTTTCTTGTATTCCACATCTTCCGTCTCATTTATTAATCTTTTGGAGAATAATCTTCAGTAATTTATTCAAATAAATTCATGGATAGTAATCTTTTTGAGTTTTCGTATGTCTAAAGTGTATTTTTTTATGTTTACTTGATGATTAAGTGGCTGGATGTGGGAGTTCTAGGTTATTCTTTCCTTAGACCTTGTAGTGTTTTGTGTTGTGAGTGAGAATTTTCCTGTGAATTTGATTTTCATTCCTTTGTGGGGCATCTTTTTAAAAAAATTCTTCAAGAAATAAAAGATTGTAATTTTTTTTTCTCTTAATCCTTGGGATTCCAAATTCTGTAACTCATTTCAATTTCTAGTAATTGAGTTAGATTTTAAAAATGGATTCTCATTCGCTCTTTGAATCTGAAGAGTAGTGTCTTTCTTTACCACTAAAAATGTTCTTTAATACTTACATTGTTTTCTTCTATTTATTCTTTTTTAGAAATCTTCTATTTATTCTTCCTTAGAAATCTTAAAATAGCGGTTGGAATTTCTTTTTATTATTATTATTATTATTATTATTATTATTTTAGTCACCCTATAGTACAGCATTAATTTTTTTTAAATTAAGAGTTTATTTATTTATTTGCCAGAGAGAGAGAGACCACGCACAAGCAGGCGAAGTGGCAGACAGAGGCAGAGAGAGAAGCAGACTCCCTGCCGATCAAGGAGCCCGATGTGGGACTCGATCCCAGGACTCTGGGATCATGACCTGAGCTGAAGGCAGCGGCTTAACCGACTAAGCCACCCAGGCATCCCTACAGCATTAATTTTTGATGTAGTGTTCCATGATTCATTGTTTGCATATAACACCCAGTGCTCCATGCAATCTGTGCCCTCCTTAATAAATATCAATATGTCTTGAATTCACTTGAATTTTCCATCTCTTAGTTACAATTCAGATTTTTTTTCTTCTTTATGGTTGTTTATTTGGGGATTTTTATCTGTTTGTTTGTTTTTGAGAACCTTGTATTTACACCATAAAAAGTCTAACTGCATTTTTTGAGAAGGTATATGAAACATGATTAAACACCAGTATCAAGTGCATCTTCATGAACTAAATTACGACACATACTGGGGGCGCCTGGGTGGCTCAGTGGGTTAAAGCCTCTGCTTTCGGCTCAGGTCATGATCCCAGGGTCCTGGGATCAAGCCCCACATTGGGCTCTCTGCTCCGTGAAGAGCCTGCTTCCTCCTCTCTCTCCCTGCCTGCCTCTCTTGCCTACTTGTAATCTCTGTCTGTCAAATAAATAAATAAAATCTTAAAAAAAAAATCAAGGTCACCTGTTAAAAAAATAAATAAATTACAACACATACTGCTGGGAGGGCTGTCCGCTAGAGGTGTGTACATCAGTTGTTAAGTTCTGCCTTTATGTCTTCTGTTTTTGACGCTTTTCTTTTTTTGTTTTCTTGATTTTGATTTCTTGAGAGTTTTGTCTTCTACTTCAACAATTTTTTTCTTGGGCAATTAGTCTGCACTTTTCTTTTCTGTAGGTCTTTTCTTTCACTGTTTGTGTCTGTTGTCATATTTACCTTCTTGGTGGCTATCTACACTTCATTTGTGCTGATGATGTCCAATTATTTTTGTTCCACATCCTTTTAAATTATATGCCCTTCCCTTTGCATCCTTGTAGGGAAGAGGGCCACTGAACTTCTCTTCAAGGAGATCTTGTATTTTCTGGAAGTAAATACAAGTAAACCTGGTGGTGATCTACTCCTTGTGAGAAATAAACTCCTTCTCTATTATGTCATTCTTCCCTGCTTTTAACCAAAAGGCTTTTAATGAGCAATAAGGAAATACCAGGAAATAAAATAAGGACTAGGAATAAAGGTGGCATCCTTTGTCAAGATCCGAGTGCAGGGGTGGCCTGGGTGGCTTAGGCATTGGGCGCCAGCCTTCGGCCAAAGTCATGATCCCAAAGTCCTGGGATCAAGCCCCCTTTGGCCTCCCCTATCAGTGGGAAGCCTGCTTGTCCCTCTCCCACTCCCCCTGCTTGTGTTCCCTCTCTAGCGGTCTCTCTCTCTGTCAAATAAATAAAATTAAAAAAAAAATCTGAGTGCAAAAAGTAGCTGAATATTATTGTTTCAAAGACATCAGCTTTTGGGCAATGTTTTTATCATACTTTTGCTTTTAACTTTATATCTTGTTATCTTGTTAACATTAATTATACACAATGGATTTACATGATCATTTCTACTACATGTGTCTGGTCTTTCACTAAACATTTAACAGTAGTAAGTCTTTAAAAACATTCTTAGAGTTATATATAACTGTGTTAGAAATGGTATACATTTTATGTTGCTTTTAGAAAGTTGTTTCAGGGATCATTTGAGGTTTACTAGTAAATGGAACTTGAAGGAAATTTTTCATGCTAATGAGAAACAAATAATGGATTTTATAATATTTGCCAGTGTTTTTTTCATTGTGCTATTGTGATATTAGTACTTAAATTTTACAAATTGAAGAAAAGAAATACACCTTAAGACAAGTTTTGCCTAATGTTTTCTGAGAAAGCTTTGTTAATAACTGCAATTATTAATAATTGAGATATTTTACTTAAAATATTGGATATTGGTTATTCTCTTTGTGAAAATGGTCTTCAAAGGATAATTTAATGCAGTAATAGGTTTAGTTCTTAATATGTAAAAGTTCAAATAAAAATGTAATTAAATTGATACAGTGAAAATGGAAAAATAGGAAACATGAGACTATAGTACACTCTCACAAATCTGTGTTTCTTTTGGTAATTTACAAGTTTATGTACATGCTCAATTTATTTTTTTCTCGGCAGTTAGGGAAGGTAATCTTTTAAAAATTGATTAACATTTATTTTTTAGAGTAGTTTTAGGTTCACGGCAATTTTGAGAGGAAGGTGCAGAGAATTCCTTTATGTCCTCTGCCCCCACACATGCCCAACTCCCCCCATGGTCAACATCCCACACCAGAATGGTTCATTTGCTACAGCTGATGAATCTACACTGACACATCATTATTGCCCAAAGTCTGTCATCCAAAATCCTGAGCTCCACCTGTTCATCACTCTTTCTCTCCTAACTCCTGGAAACCACTAATATTTTTACTGTCTACATAGTTTTGCCTTTTCCAGAATGTCATATCATTTGTATGTAGCTTCTTAGATTGGTTTCTTTCACTTAGTAATGTGCATTTAAGTGTCTCCATGTCTTTTCTGGCTTGGTAGCTTAATTTATTTTTAGAGCTGAATAATATTCCATTGTCTTTTACCACAATTTATCTGTTCAGCTATTAAAGTCTTGTTGCTTTTGGCAAGTTTTGATAATTATGAATAAAGCTGCAGTAAACATGTATGTGCAGGTTTCTTCTTTTTTTTCTTTTCTTTTTTTTTTAAAGATGTTTATTTATTTGAGAGAGAGAGAAAATGAGAGAGAGAGTATGTGAAGGGGGAGGGTCAGAGGGAGAAGCAGGCTCCCTGCCGAGCAGGGAGCTCAGTGGGGGACTAGATCCAGGGACTCCAGGATCATGCCCTGAGCCAAAGGCAGTTACTTAACTAACTGAGCTACCCAGGCACCCCAGGTCTCTGTATGGACATAAATTTTCAGTTCATTTGTGTAAATATCATGGAGGGTTTTTGCTGGAATGTATGGTAAAAGTATGTTTAGTTTTGTAAGAAACCACTAACCTGTCTTTCAGAGTGGCTGTATTTTGCATTCCACCAGCATTGAAAGTTTTGTTACTTTGCATTCTACATACTCACCAGCATTTGGTGTTGTCAGTGTTTTGGATTTGGACCATTTTAATAGGGGTATATTATTGTTTTTAGTTTGAAGTTCTCTAGTGACATATGATGTGGAGAATCTTTTCGTACTTGCCTCTGTATACCTTCTTTGGTGAGGTCTTTTGACAATTTTTAAAATTGAGTTGCTTGTTTTCTTATTATTGAGTTTTCAGGATTCTTCATGTATTTTAGATAAGAGTCCTTTATCAGGTGTGTCTTTTTGAAATATTTCATTACAGCGTATGGCTTGTATTTTCATTCTCTTGACAGTCTTTACAGAGCAGAAATTTTAACTTTGAATTGAAATTTTAATGAAGTTTAGTTTATCAGTTTTTAGTTTATCAATTTTTTTCTTTCATGGATTGTGCCTTTGGTGTCATAACTAAAACACCATCACCAAACTCAAGGTCATCTAGATCTTATATGCTATCTTCTGGGAGTTTTATAGTTTTGCTTATAATGCTCATCTGTTCACGCATGTTACCATTAGAACTTTTAGCATATTAATCATAGTTGTTTTAAATTCTGGTCTGATAATTCTGACTTTCCTGCGATGTCTGGTCTGATGCTTGCTCTATCTTTTCACATTGTGTTTTTTGCCTTTTGGTATGCCTTGTAATTTTTTTCTTGATAGCCAGATATGAATTACAGGTAAAAGAGACTGCTGTAAATGGGCTTTTAGTAATGTGGTGGTAGGGTGTGGAAGGAGCAGAAGACTTAAGTAACTTAAGTCTTTCCGTGAGCTTGTGCTTCATGCTGTGAACTTCCCTAGTGCTTCTCAGTTTCTTTCCCCTCTCTCGAGTAGCACAGGATGGCTGGCTGGATTTGTGCCTTTCTTCCCCCACGTGGAAGGCCCGAGCAGGCTAGAGTTGGGTATTTCCCAACAGGTCAGGTGGTCTCCAATAACCCCAGCGGTTTGGGCTCTGTTCAATAGTTTTTCCAGGCCTTGTTAAAAAGAATGGAATGCTCTGACATGTTTCAGAATGTTTCCTTTTTGTCTTCCCCTGCTGGAAGCACAAGAAGATTTTTCTTTGATGTTCACTGTGAGGACTTTGTAGAGCTCCTGGAGGTTAAAGAAAAAAAAAAAAAGTGTGGGATTGCCCCTGTGACTGGGTCCTTCTGGGAATTTTAACTCTCAGAGTTGTCCACACTGAGCTTCCAGCAATCAGTCAGCTTATAGGAGGCCCCGGGATCAGGGTTTCTTCCCCACATACTGGCTCCTGCAGAGGCTTGAAATGTGCTATACTACGATTCTCTGCATACTCCTGTCTGTCTCTCCAGTCTTGCAGGCAGTGATTTGCTCTGTGACCTCACTTCTCTGACAGACCTAAGAAGAGTTGTTGATTTTTCATTTTGTGCTGCTTCTTACTTTTTGTTAGGATGGAGTGGTAACTTCTGAATGCCTAACATGCTGGATCAGAAACCAGAAGTCTCCAGTTATTATCTGATGACAGAATTTCTTACAGATTGATTTCTCAACTTCTTACACATTTCAAAAACTGTATTGGATGTTTAACAACTTAATTTTTCAAAGTCAAAAATAAATAAAATAAAGATGATTGCTCTAATTACTTATAGTTTATACATAGTCTCTCTGCTATTCATAACTTAGGAAAAATAGCATAGACTACCAAAGCTTCCCTGTATTATTGTCTAAAAAACATTAGAATCTGTCAGGTTTTGAATCAATATTAAATACTAAAGAATGAAATTTCTGTTAATCTTTCAGCAGTGCCTGTTGCTCTTTACTCTTGAGCAAAAGGGAAACCAACATTACCTTATGTAATAGTTTCATATGTAAAATAAAATCTGAGAATAAAATGTTGCTCTGAACGTGACATTTTGTAACTTGTTATTAAAGCCTAAAGTCAAATAGATAAATAGAACTAGAAGATTAACAGTTTGTCATTCACCAGTGCAAGAAACCCAGCATTCTTTCATCCAAGATTTCCCTAGTTGTTTGGAAAGTATTAGTAGGAATTCTATACTTGAGAATAGTTTGGATTTACTTTGCATGTAAGGCTTGTCCAATACTTTTTTTAAAAATTATATTTCCTTAAAAAGGTAATCCTAAAATAAAATTTACTTTTCTAGGAAATATTCATAGACTCTAACTATAAAACTAGATTGAATGTGGGGGAGGCCTAGTAAAAATCTCTTTCAAATCATCACACAGTACACATGGGGCTTAGCTCTCTCAGTTACACTGGACATCCACAGGCAGGTGCAGAGTTTTTCTTTGGAGGCCCTCACTAAGTCCAAGACCAGCTAACAGGGCTCTACACATGGACAAGGGTAAATGTGATCTGTAGGCCGTTGGAGCAGCTTCCAAAAGGTCCTAAAAACAGGTAAAAAGTTCTCAGCAACCTTTAAGTGCTGACTTCATTTTTCTCTATGTCATAGTTATCACACCTCTTTTCACCTTTAAGTCAGTCCATTTATCTCCTTTTTGCTCATGATGTATATTTTATTTGGTTTCAGTAATAGCTGTCTCTTAGATATTATTACAAAAAAATGTTTACATCAACTATAGACAACTTTTCCAGTCTTTTTTTAGACCATATTTATTTTTCCATTACCTTATAATTCCATTTGAATATAAAGTCATATAGCATATTTTGTTAATGTTCCTGTCATGCAGCTCAAAATTGTTCTGGATTGAGAACCTGTGGGCATTGTTTGGAACAGCCTGGGTGTGGCTGGTGCAATGATCCTAGTAATACTGGAAGAGGACACTGCATTGAAGGATCTTCACGGGGACCAATGAAGCTTGTTGGGATGCACAATAATGAGATGATTCTTGACACCAGTCTTTGTCCTAAAGAAAAGAACTACGAGTGGTCGTTTATCCAGTGTCCAGGTAATAAAAATGTGATGAAATCAATTTCAGTTTGGAAACCAAGAATGAGTTGTTCTTTCTTATAATAAATATTCAGGAAAACAATGAGACTCAAATTTTACAGTTGAAAAAATATTCTTCCCTATATTCATCTCTATTGTGCAGATGGCATTCTGTTTGGAATCATTAAATAGGCTTACCAAATGCATGGTACACAGTGGTTATATTTGGCTTCATATGAATTGCTAAGAGGAAAAATAATGGGTTCATGCCAGTTTTCTACCTTGTACTATAGTGTTTTATGTGCACAGTATAATAATCACTTAAAATTCAAGGCAATTCAGAAGATCCAGTCAAACTTCATGCTAAGTGTGGGAATGTTTTAAATGATATTTGTGATGGAATCAACAGGCCTCATTTTGAATACCATTCAATTTTGAAAGTCATTAGTTGTCAGGTTTTTTTTTTTTTATAGGAAGTCTGTTCTTATACTGAATAAAGCCAATCTCCTAGAAAAATTAACTTACTCAGTATATTTTTATTGAGTGCCTACTATGTGCCAAAAGAGTGTTTGAAGTGCTAGAGACACAACAATTAACAAATGAGAGTAAAATCACTGCACTCATGAATCCTGTATTCTAATTGAAATTAACAAAATTAATTATACACATATGGCTACATGCTGTTAAATAAATGAAGTAAGGAAGGGGGATAAGGCCTGCAGTTTAAAAAGGGTAGTGAGATAAGAGCTCACTGAGAAATAGCAATAAACAATTCATGTAGATGAGGGAGTGAGTCATAGGGATATCTGGGAAAGTGTTCTAGAACAGGTAACAATCTGACACAAGGACTTGGATGAAAGAGTTTATTTGGGAGGTGAACCCGGGAGGCATAATTGAGGAAACAGAGTTTTGGAGAAGGGAGAAAAACCAAAAACATTAAGCTGGCTGCTGTACTTAGAAATGTGGCCTCAAACCCACTAGGGACCTAGAAGAACCATGTAGAGTGCTTCTCAGAGTTAACCCACTGACGAAATGGGAGGGTAGGGCACTTAGCTATGGATTCTTATTGGTTGAGTGATATCTTTGGAGGTATTGTACTTCTGAGCTGTGCCAGCATGTCTGACCAATTGTTTGCCCTGGCACTAGTGAAAATTCTGAGGTTGAAAAGTAGAGAGACACTGCAGAACTTCGTTAGGTGAGTCACCAACAGTGTGCTGTCCTGAAATCAGACGGATAGTGGGAATGTGGCACAGAGTGCAATGAAACCTGCTACATAAATTTTGAAGTATATGAAAAGCAAAAATGATAAAACTATTGGTTTGTACAAGATTGAATTAAAAATTTTTTTTGCTTAGTGAAAGAAACCAGGCCCAAAGGCTACATGTAGTATTATTTCATTTATAAAATGATCTGGAACAGGCAGAACTGTGGGGATGGAAAACAGATCAGTTATTTGCCAGGAGTAGCAAAGGTAGGGATTTACTTCAAGGGGGCCTCACAAGGGAATTTTTTTGTGTTATGGAACTGTTCCTTATGATTCTGTGTTAGGTTGATACATGACTCCATACACTTGTCAAAACCCATGTTGTTTACCACAAAGAACCAACTTTCCTGAATGCAAATTAAAAGGAAAAGTCAACTAGAATACCAGGGGATGCCAGGATGTAAAGTAAACTGTGACAAGTAAATTTAACTATATTACAAATGCCATATTGTAATATATGTAAGAAATAAATGTAAGAAAAAGAAGAAAAAAAAAGAAGAGCTGACCCAAGTAACTTTGAAAAACAGTTTGATTGGATACTGTCAAGCTAAGGAAAAAGAAAACTATATAGAAGATTGTATTCTGGTTAGTAAATTTGTGTATCACATGGTATAAGTTAACATTTCTAACAATACTTTATGTGTTTACTAGGTTTGGACAAATAAATTTTGTTTAATTTAAGCTAGGTTTTCCCCTGTCAGAGAAAGAAGTTAAAAATAAGCAAGGACTGAAGACTACAAAGAAACCTGTGGTGTGTTGGATTAGGGTCTGAGATAATAATGTGAATTCATGTTTATTCTAACATATATACACCAAAAAGTAAATATAGATATGTTTGTACACATAGGTTAGTATATATGCAATGTTATTTCCTAGTTCTGTTTGTCAAGATGGTATAGAAGCCATGACATCCCAGTAGCAATGATCATATCTAGTGCCTGCATCTTGGTTTCTAAATACTGTTTTCCAGTGAAAGGAACCATGGCACCATAGAGAAATGGCTAATTCTAGCACTGGGACAGAGAGAAAACACAATGAGCCTGGAGCATTGTTTGTGACGGAAAGTAAAAAAGAACTTAAAAAAAAAAGAGAGGATGGGATCATGATTATGCCAAAGGAACACAGCACCAACCTAAAAGAGTTCTCTATGGATGAAATATGAGCAAAAAATAATGATCATATTGCATTATAACTCAAAAACCTAAATCCTGATTCTGTATTGATTTAATGATTTAATAAATAAACAAATGTGAGAATGAACAAGAATTCCTTATAGAAAAATTCTAAATAATAAATGCAGAAGGAGTGAGGGAAATAAAAAAAATCACTCTTAGAACCCCACAGTATTAATTGCTATAAGAATAATCCACTTAATATTGAAATTCAGGAATGAAACTTTAAGGAGAAACAGCGTGCTTGTGTAGCTTTAAGGCTTCTGGTCAGTAATCCCTTCTTTTCTTTTTTTCAATGTTTCAAGTTTTTATTTAATTCTAGTTATCTAACATAGATTGTAATACTTGTTTTGGGAACAGAATTTAGTGATTCTTTACCAACACACAACACCCAGTGCCCATCACAAATACCCTCCTTTATACCCATCACCCATTTAGCCCATTTTCCCTGCCCACTTCTCTCCAGCAACCCTCAGTTTGTTCTCTATAGTTAAGAGTTTCTTTTATGGTTTGCACCCCCCCTTTTCCCTTCCCATATGTTTATCTGTTTTGTTTCTTAAATTCCACATATGAGTGAAGTCATATGGTATTTGTCTTTCTCTGGCTGACTTACTTCCCTTAGCTTAATACACTTTGGATCCATCCACATTGTTGCAAATGGCAAGATTTCATTCTTTTTGATGGCTGAGTAATATTTCTCTCTCTGTGTGTGTTTGTACCACATCTTCTTTAGCCATTCTTCAGTTGATGGACATTTGGTTCTCTTTCCACAGTTTGGCTATTGCTGATAACACTGCTGTAACATCAGGGCACGTGCCCCTTCGAATCACTATTTTTGTATCCTTTGGATAAATACCTAGTAGTGCAATTGCTAGTTCGTAGCAACTTTTTGAAGAACCTCCAAAACTGTTTTCCAGAGTGGCTGTACTAGTTTACATTCCCACCAACAGTGTAAGAGGGTTCCCCTTTCTCTTCATCCTCGACAAAAAAACCTTGCCAAAAGCGTTTCCTGTTTTGTTAATTTTAGCCATTCTGACTGGTATGAAGTGGTATCTCGTTGTGGTTTTGATTTATGTTTCCCTGATGTTGAGTGATGTTGAGCATCTTTTCATATGTCTTTGGAAAAATACCTATTCATATCTTCTGCCCATTTCTTAACTGGATTATTTGTTTGTTTGTTTTGGTTTTAAGTTTGATAAGTTCTTTATAAATTTTGGTTACTAACACTTTATCAAATGTCATTTGGAAATATCTTTCTCTATTCCAAAGGTTGCCTTTCAGTTTTGTTGATTGTTTCTTCTGCTGTTCAGAAGATTTTATCTTGAAGTCCCAATAGTTCATTTTGCTTTTGTTTCCCTTGCCTGTGGAGACATGTCTAGTAAGAAGTTGGTATAGCTAATGTAAAATAAATTATTGCCTGTATTCTCCTCTATAATTCTGATGGTTTCCTGTCTCACATTTAGTTCTGTCATCCATTTTGAATTTATTTTTGTGTGTGCCAAGAGAAAGTGGTCTAGTTTCATTCTTCTGAATGTTGCTGTCCAGTTTTCCCACACCATTTTTTGAAGAGGCTTTCTCTTTTCTATTGGCTGTTCTTCCCAGCTTTGTTGAAAATTAGTTGGCCAAATACTTGTGGGTCCATTTCTGGGTTTTCTAGTCTGTTTCATTGATCTAAGTGTCTATTTCTGTGCCAGTACCATACTGTCTTTATCACTATAGCTTTGTAATGTACCTTGAAGTCTGAAACTATGATGCCTCCAGCTTTGGTTTTCTTTTTCAAGATTGCTTTGGCTATTTGGGGTCTTTGTGATTCCATACACATTTTAGGATTGTTTGTTGTAGTTCTGTGAAAAATGCTATTGATATTTTGATATGGACTGCATTAAATGTGTAGATTGCTTTGGGAAGTTTAGAAATTTTAATAATATTTATTCTTCTAATCCTTGGCCATAGAATGTTTTTCCATTTCTTTGTTTCCTCTTCAATTTCTTTCATAAGTGTTCTATAGTTTTCAAAACATAGATCTTTTACCTCTTCGATTAAATTTATTCCTGGTTATCTTATGGGTTTTGATGTAATTATAAATAGTATTGATTCTTTGATTTCTCTTTCTGCTGTTTCATTATTGGTGTATAGAAATGCAACAGATTTCTGTACATTCATTTTGTATCCTATGATTTTATTGAATTCATGTATCAGTTCTAGCAAGTATTTTCGGTGGAATCTTTTGGGTTTTCTACATATGGTATCAAGTTGTCTGTGAGTAGTGCAATTTTGAATTCCTTGCCAATCTGGATGCCACCAGGCCCACCCAACCTCCCACCTCCTCCCCTCTAAAACCCTCAGTTTGTTTCTCAGAGTCCACAGTCATTCATGGTTCATCTCCCCCTCCAATTTTCCCCAACTCTCTTCTCCTCTCCATCTCCCCATGTCCTCCGTGTTATTCCTTATGCTCCACAAATAAGTGAAACCATATGATAATTGACTCTCTCTGCTTGACTTATTTTACTCAGCATCATCTCTTCCAGTCCTATCCATGTTGGTACAAAAGTTGGGTATAAGTGTCTGGTAGAGTTCCCCTGTGAAGACATCCGGCCCTGGACTTTTCTTTGTTGGGAGTTTTTTCATTACTGATTCAGTTTCTTTGCTGGTTATCAGTCTGTTCAAATTTTCTATTTTTTTCCTGTTTCAGTTTTGGTAGTTTATGTTTCTAGTGTTGTCATATAATTTTTCACAATATTCCTTTATAATTGTGTTTCTGTGGTGTTGGTTGTCATCTCTCCTCTCTCTTTTGTGACTTTGTTTCCTTTCTGTTTTCTTTTTGATAAGTCTGGCTTATAAGGTGTTTATCAATGTTAGTAGTTCTTTCAAAGAACCAGCTCCTAGTTTCATTGATCTGTTCTGCTCTTTTTAATTGTTTATATATTGGTTATTTCTGCTCTAATCTTTGTTATTTCCCTTCTTCTGCTGGCTTTAGGCTTCATTTGATGTTCCTTTTTTAGCTTCTTTAAGAGGTGTAAGATTGGGTTATATATTTCAGATTTTTCTTGCTTCTTGAGGTAGACCTGTGTTGCTTTATTCTTCCCTTTAGGACTACTTTTGCTGCATCCCACAGGTTTTGGACTATCATATTTTCATTTGCATTTGTTTCCATGCATTTAAAAAAATTTCTTCTTAATTTCCTGGTTAACCCATTCTTTATTTAGTAGGATGTTCTTTAACCTCTATGTATTTGTGGTCTTTCCAAATTTTTTTGTATGGTTGGCTTCAAGTTTCATAGCATTGTGGTCAGAAAATATGTCATGGTATGATCTCAGTCTTTTTGTACTTATTAAGGCCTGATTTGTGACCCAGTATGTGATGTATTCTGGAGAATGTCCATGTGTATTTGAAAAGAATATGTATTTTGCTGCTTTAGGATGAAGTGTTCTGAATATATCTGATAAGTCCATCTGGTCCAGTATGTCATTCAAAGGCCTTATTTCCTTGTTGCTTTGTTGCTTTTTTGCTTAAATGACCTGTCCATTGCTAAGTGGGATGTTAAAGTCCCCTACTATTATTGTATTATGATCAATGACTTTTTTTTAATGTTTGTTATTAATTGATTTATATATTTGGGTGTTCCCAAGTGGAGGCATAAATATTTACAACTGTTAGATCTTCTTGTTGGATAGACTCCTTTACTAAGATATTTGCTCTTCTTCACCTCTTGTTATATTCTTTGTTTTAAAATTGAGTTCATCTGTTATAAGTATGGCTACTCTAGCTTTCTTTTGATATCCTTTAGCATGATAAGTAGTTCTCCACCCTCTCTTTCAATTTGCAGGTGTCTTTAGGTTTAAAATATGTCTCCTTTTTAGGCAACGTATAGATGGGTCTTGTTTTTGTTTTTGGTTGTTTTATCCAATCTGATACCTATGTCTTTTGATTGGACCATTTACATCATTTACATCAGAGTGATAACTGGTAGGTATTTACATCAGAGTGATTATTGATATAAATTTAGTGCCATTGTATTACCTGTTAAGGCATCATTTCTGGAGACTTTTTTCTGTTCCTAGAAGTCTTTGCTGATTTTAGTCTTTTTTCCCACTCAGAGAGCCCCTAATATTTCTTTTCTGACCAGTTTAGTGTCATGAATTCTGTTACTTTTTGTTTTCTGGGAAACTCTTTATCATTTATCTATTCTGAATGACAGCTTTGCTGGATAAAGTATTCTTGGTTGCATATTTTCCCATTCAGCATATTGCATATATCATGCTACTTCTATCCGGCCTGTCAAATTTCTGTGGATAGATCTGTTGCTAACCTGATTTATCTTCCCTTGTACATGAGGTATTTCTTTTCCCTTGCTGCTTTTAGGACTTTTTTCTTATTAGTACTTTGCAAATTTTACTGTGATATGTCTTTGCGTTGTCCTGCTTTTGTTGAATTTGATGGGCATTGTCTGTGCTTCCAGGATTTGGATGTCTGTTTTTTTTTCCCCCCAGAACAGGGAAGTTTTCAACTATAATTTGTTCAAATAAACCTTTCCCCGTTTCCCTCTCTTCTTCTGGGATTCCTACGATATGAATAATATCTCCCCTCATGTGTTCCACGCATTCCTCAGCCTTCACCCTGTCTGTGTCCCAGCCATCTGCCCATCTGTCAGCACAGTGCACCTATGTTTTATCTCAGGGTTGCTGGCTGAGTTTCAAATCTCCAAACTTTAGCGACCCAGTGTGGTGTGGATCCATGATGGTCCTCTGGGCTAGGGTCTCATCATACTTTGGCTGGTGCTGGTTTGCCCCAGAAGGGTAGTCATAGGAATGCACAACAGCTTGACGTTTATGGTAACGCTCACCAAAATTTATCATCCAGTTTAGCTGCCCTCAGTAAGTGTCTCTACCTTTATGCTGTGGAATGGAGCAACACAATATGGGAACTGTTGGCTGTTTTGTTCCCCCAAATGCAGAGCAACCTCTCCAAGATGCACTCCAAGAGTGGGGGAACAGCTCTCCCAGTACATCCTCTGATCATAAAACTTCTTCCTGCCTCTGCCTTTCTTCTTCATATGAGAACTGCTGTACCCACCAGGCTCCACTCCGTCCACAGTGTGTGTTGGTTTTGGTCAGCAAACCTTGAGGTGGCGAATGAAAGGATTGATTACTTCCAACACCTTAGTATAAGAAAGGAAAGGCCTGGGGATCGGGCGCTCTATTGGTGAAAGTCCTTGAGCCAAGCTCTGTCTAGGCTTTCATTATGAATTTAATTAATACACACATGCAAGGCAAGGAGTTCTTGAAGCGCATGAGCACTACAGGTGCCTGTATTTTAAACATCTACTCCTGGGAAGAGAACCTTGAGCTGCAGTAAGAATCTGTCTGCTTTCAGCCATGAAACTTCAAAGGAGGCCTAGTGTTCTGGGCACTCCTCCTTTGCCTTTCAATTAATTTCATCCAGGGAACATACACAGGTCAGGTTTTATCTATCCAGGCACTGTGAATCCCAAGTGTGGACTTCTAAAACTTCAGTCTTTGAGCTCCACTGGTTATAAAATGCACAATAATCACCCCCTCTTGTTTTCCCAGTCAGTGGTTTTGGTAAGTGTTTTTCTTGTGTGATCCTTTGTGTGCTGCTCTTTGTCTGTCTGTCTGTCTCTCCCTTCTCTCCATGATCAGGGCTCCCTCTCTGTAGCCCATGATTCTTTTCCTCTCCCAAATCACTTCTCCACACCTCTTATTTTCCATGATGTGGTCTCTTTTCTCCCTCTAGTTGTGCAGTTTGTTCTCTCAGTCCTCAGATTGATTTCTTGGATGTTCAGAATGAGTTAGTATTTATCTAGGTGTGTTTGAGGGACGAGGCAAGCATAAGTTCCTCCTATGAATTCACCATCTTAACTCCCACCTAACAATCACTTCTTAAACAGGGCTCAAAAGATTAACCACATGGGAAAATATGATAAATTGTACTATATTAAGATCTAAGAATTCTTGTCATTAAAAACATTGAAAACATGAGCAAGGAAAGGAGGATACTTACAATACTACCTAATAAAGCCTTTTATCCAGAATTGATATTTATTATATACCAGTAATAAACAACTACATAAACAAAAAATGGCCAAGATAGTTGAACATCACAAAAATGAATATTTAAAAGACCAATAAACATCTGAAAGGTTGTTTAATCTCTATGGTCTTGAGGGAAATGCAAATGAAAACCACAAAATGATACCACTAATCAATCCCCCATGAACATGTCTAAAATGGAAAGAAGATAATTTTAAATGTTAGCAAGGATGTAGAGCAAATGGAAATCTCATATATTGGTTTTTGAGAGCCTAAAAGGTATAAACACTTTAAAAACATTTTGGAAATATCTGTTAAAGCTGAACAAATGTATACCCGATGATTGAAGAATTGTATGTCTAGGCCGTGGCTGGTAAACTGAAGTCTGCTTGCCAAATTTAGCCTGTGACTTGTTTCTACATAGCCTGTGAACAAGAATGATTTCACATCTTTAAAACTGAAAAGGAGGAGGAGGAAGAGTGGGGAAGGGAGGAGTGTAGAAGGGAAGGAAACTAAGGAAGGGAATAATCTTTGACAGTCTATATGTGCCCACAGTGTCTAAAAACACTTACTATTTGGTCCTTTACAGGAAATGTTTGCTGATCCCTGTATTGGCCCAATAACCCGATAGGAAGCATAGTTATGTTCACTTACAGAACACGCATAGGGATGTTCATAGCAGCACTATTTTAATATCTCCAACCTAGAACTCATCCAAATGCTCATCAACAGTTGGATGATTAAAGAAGTTGATATTATGCACAACAGAACATGCAGCATGAGAATGATTAACCTATAATAGTATGGAACAATATGGTGGCTCTCCCATACACAGTGTGGAGAGAAGGAAACCAGGCATAAACAAGACACTGACTCAGTTTACCTAATGTTCAAAAAGAGGCAATGTTGTTTTGTGGTATTATATAGGTCAGGAAAGTGATTACTTTTGGGGCACAGCAACTAATGACTGGAAGAGGGTACAAAGGTATTATTTTATTTCTAAGAAGTTTTCTTGGAGTATATTTTTAAATAGATTCTCCATTTCTGACCCACTTTATTTCTCTCTGAATCACCTTATCGCTTTCTTGGTTGTTTTTCTGCCTTACTTTAATGCCTCATAAATTGTGAAGATTATCTATTTTTACTTGGATGTCTTATAATTCAGTGTCCATTTCGGGGCTTGTTTTCATTTCCTTCCACAGTTCAGTCAACTCTTTTCATTTCTTCCTCTTTTATGTCCATTTCTATTCTTAATTGGATTTCTGATTTAAGGCAGTTTTAAAAAACTCTTCAAATGTTGGTTTAACTATATTTATTGTTTAGAAAGTTGTCATAATTTCCTGCTCCATGGTTATATTTTTCAGGGGAATTTTCACCAGTTAAGCTATGTTCTATCTGGTTTCCTGATTTTATTGTTATTTTTCTGATGTTTTAGGAATAACTGTGTAGTGTCATTTTTTTTTTCTTCCTATTTCTGGCATTGGTGTAGTTTGTAAGATTTCTGGTTTTATGGTCTCTCTTTTGTGAGAACAACACAGTTGTGGTGGCCAAGGTGAGGATTGTGTGGCCTCTGAATTTGTGGCTTTCTTTTTTGTCTTACAGGAATTTAACTTTCCAATTAATTTCTTTATCCCTTAACCACCTGGTCCTAAAAGGCACCTTTCTTACTTCCCACCTTTTTTCTCCATAATCAAGAGCAGTTCTTCAAATTATCCATACTTCCAAGTCATCTTCTTTGTTTCTTGGGAGACATAGTCCTAAGCAGCCTTCATTGTTTTCATTTATCAAAAAGTTCTACAGTGTTTCCTCATGCTGGAACAAATGAGATTTTAAAGACATAGTTTTCTAATGATTTGCTATTTTATTTTATTATTGTTATTTTAAAAAGGTTTTTTTATGAAAGAGAGAGAGAGAACATGCGGGCACAGAGTGGTAGGAGGGGCTAAATAAGAGGAAGAGAGAATCTTAAACAGACTCTATGCTGAGCGCAGAGCCTGACATGGGGCTCAATCCCACAACCCCAAGATCATGACCTAAGCCGAAACCAAGAATTGGACGCTTAACTGACTGCACCTCCCAGGTGCCCCTAATTTGCTATTTTATAGAAATACATTTTATTTTACTATATAGTATCCCTGTACTAAGTGACCTTGGTGATTTCTTTTGTTCATCCTGGTACATTTCTTATAGATTCCTTATGATTTTTTTAATGTTGCTTTTAATAAACAGTTATTTTTCCTTTCCGAATCATGTATGTTATTTTTGTTCTTTCCCTATTGCTGTATCAAGACCCACAGTGCAACATGGTATTGAATTAGTGAGAGTGTACATTAGTCTTAAATGGAAAGTATTTAGCCTTTAAACTTTAAGTAAAATGTTAAGTGTTGGTTTTTCATAAATGTCCTTACAGATTGAAGAATTTCTCTTCTGTTCCTAGTTAGTTGAGGTTTTTTGTTTTGTTTTGTTTTGTTTATTTGTTTGTTTTAAATCATGACCAGATGTGTAATTCTTCCAAAGACATGCATCTATTGAGATGGTTGTATAATTATTTTTTGTCTTAGTTAATATCATTAATTCATATTGGTTGGTTTTCAAATGCCAAACCAATCTTGCATTTTGGGATAAACTCCACTTATGTTGTAGTATCCTTTTAGTATATTGCTGGGTTCAATTTGTTTAAATCTTGCTAAGTATTTTTGGATTTATATTGTTGAGAGTATTTGCCTGTAGTTATCTTAGGGTCTGGTTTGGTATCATTCTCAAGAGTTGGGAAATACTTTTTCCTCTTCCATTTTCTAGAAGAGTTTATGTAAAATTGGCATTATTCCTTAAATATTTGGTGGAATTTACCTATGAAGACATCTGGCCTGGAGTTTTCTTTGGGAGAGAGATTTTAACTACAAATTCTTTTTTTTTTTTTTTAAGTAGTTATGAAGCTATTCAGGTTCACTAACTTTTCTTGAAGGAGTTTAGTAGTTTGTGTCTTTCGAGGAATTTATTTCATTTAAGATGTTACAGATATTCATAATAATTGCTATTATCCTTTTCTCTAAAGGATCTTTAGTGATAACCTCTCTTTAATTCTAAATATTGATAATTTGTGTTTTCCCTCTTGAGCAGTCTGTCTGGAGGTTTGTCAGTTTTCATTGATCCTAGAAATAACTTTATATTGTATTGATTTTCCTCTATTGTCTATTTGATATTTCATTAATTTCTGCTCTTAATTTTCCCTTCATTTTGCTTGCTTATAGTTTAATGTCCTTTTATTCTAGTTACATAAGGTTGAAACTTAAATAACTAAGTTGATAATTTTTTTCTAATATAAGCCTTTGATGTTATAAATGTTCCTCTAGAAACTACTTTTCAGTAGTGGTTTTATGATACACTTTTTCCATATTTTTACTTTAAGCTACCTGTGTTGTATTTTTAGTATTTTTTAATAGATAACACATTGTTAGGCTCTTTCTTTTTAATACAATTTGATAGTGTATGCCATTAAATTAATGTGTTGAGTCTTTTAAAGTAAATGTTTTATCAATATGGTTGACTTAAATTTCCATCTGTTTACTTATTTTCTCTTTTTCCCATCTGTTCTTTGTATCTGTTTACCTCCTTTTTTTGCCTTCCTTTGAATTAATTGAACATATTTTATGCTTCATTTTATTGGCCTATTGACTATATTACCTTCTTTTGCTTGCTCTTGGATTTCTATTCATCTTTAACTTGTCACAGTCTATATTTAAGTGATATTATAAATTCACAGTAGTGTAAGAGCCTTATTACTTTTAAATATGTTATAAATCACATAGTGTACTTTTATTAATTTTGCTTTAATGGCAAGTTATCTTTTAATTTTTTTTTAAATAAAAAAAAAGAAATTTTATCATCGAGCAGAAATGGAGTAACAGTGAGTAGGGTAGCCAACTATCCTGGAATGTGTCCAGGACTGAGGGCTTCCTTGAGATGTGGGACTTTCAGTACAAACACCGGTATAGTCCTGGGAAAACTGGGATGACTGGTTACTCTAAAAGTGACCCAATTTAATTGCCCCTACTTGAAACAATTAAGAAATGGGACAAAATGAAAAACACTTCTTGAAATATTGGACAGGCAGCCAAAGTTAATGATCCCTCAGAAACAGGAAAGGAATCAGGTGAACCTTACCACTATCTCCAGTGAGTGCTGGAAGAAAGTTTGCATGATGTGCTACAGTCAGGGGACACAAGTAGAGTCTGGTTATCCTGTATTGGAGAAATGGAACTGGGAATCTGGGGAGCAGAGGTCAAGGTGCCTGGCTGTTCAAAGAAGAGTGTTGAGCAGAGAGAGAGAATTGTGGAAAACTGTAGAAGGGTTTCCTCTGAATATTCAGCTAAAAAATAAGTACAACATTGTAGAAAACTACTTGAGTTCTGCAGGGAGAATTACTTGAGTGGAATAAAAGGAATAGTCACCAAATAGCACACAGGACTGGGAATTGCCTGGGCATTATTCATTGGACATCTTGTAGAGTACCTTAGAAGAATTTGCTTTACTTAATATGGCAAAATTATCACTAGACTAGATGTTGCAATTGTCCTGTGTAACATGGCCAGAGGATCAAACTGTCTTCAATTAACATAGCCAAATTCCAGAACAAAGCTAAAGAATATAGGAATACAAAAAGTTTCCAGCATCCAAAATGTAATATTTAAAATTTACTATGTCTGGCTTCCAATAAAAAAATTAGCATGTATGCAAAGAATAGGAAAACCTTGACCCCTACTGAAAAAGAAAAAACAATCAATAGAAACCAACCTAGAAATTAAATAGATGTGAAGAGTAGACAAGGCTATTGAAACAGTGATTATGAAGGTATTTCATATATTAAAAATTAAACTTTTGAGCATGTTAAGTAGAGTCACAGAAATAAAAGAAAACAAAAAAAACCAAGTGGAATTTATAGAGATGAAATATATTCTGAGATGAAAAATGAATGGGCTTAATATCAGATTAGACACTGTAAAAGTAAAGATTGGTATACTCTCAGAGACAAATAATAGGAAGTACTCAAATGAAGCACAGAAGGAAGAATAACTGAAGCAAAATGAACGAGCACATCAGTGAGCTGTGGGGCATGAGTCCTAGTATTTTTGTAATTGGATACTCTGAAAGAGAAGAGAGAAAGGGCTTAGAAAAATCAGAAAAAAAAAATAATGGCAAATTTTTTCTAAATTGTATGAAACCCGAAAATCCAAAGAGTCAGGAATGTCAATAAATGTTAAGCACAAGAAACGTGAGGATATATATATCAATGCCCATAATAATTAAATTGTTTAAAGCCAGTGATAAAAAGATAAAAGCAGCCCAGAGAGAAATAAGGCTCAGTATGAACAGAGAAACAAAGATAAGTTTGAACTAGATTTCTTAGCAGAAAAAATAAAAGCCAGAAAACAGTGGAGCAACAGAAAAGCAGCATTTTTAAAATAGCAAAAGAAAAAAACTTGAAATTCTTTACTTAATGATATATATATATATATTTTTTTTTTTTAAATAAGGGTCAAATGGAGACTCTTTCAAAGTTCTAAAAACTCTAAAATTCATTACTAGTGGATCTGCTGTATAAGAAGTGTTAAGAAATCTTAAGTCCTTCATTCAGAAGAATAATTTCCATATATAAATCTGATCTACACAAAGGAATGAAGAACAAAAGACATGGTAGCAACATGAGTAAAGACTTTCTTCCCCTAAAACTTCCATATGTAAAAAAGGCAATTAGTGGTTTAAGGCAAAAATGACAAGAGTGTATTCGGAGTTTAATTTTTATGTGGAAATATACCAACAATACCTCAAAGGCCAAGGAAAGAATATTGGAAGTCTACTGTTGTAAGATTTTTTTTTTTAACAATATTTGAAGTGGCAAATCTTGAACTTAATTTGTAGGTGTATATTCTAAACCCTCAAACAACTACTAAAATAACACAGTCATAGCCAAGGAAGTAGATAAAATAATCCAAATGAAGGCAAGATAAGGGAAAAAGAGCCATGTAGAACAGATGGGACAAATAGTTCACTAATGGCAAATTATAGATTTAACCTCAGCTATTTCAATAATCATGTTAAATGTAAGTGATATACTCACCATAATAAAAAGGCTGAGATTTTTATATTAGCTAAAAGCAAGACCCAATACCCTACCTCTAAGAAACCCATTTAAAATACAAAGATACATTTTAAAAGTGAAAGCATGGAAATAGATAAACTATGCTAACACAAGTCAAGAGAAAGCTGAATTGGTGACATTGATATAAGAGATACAGATTTTAGAGCAAATTACCTAGAATAAAGAGGATCACTTCATAAAGATAAATAGGTGAATTCATCAAGAGGACATAACATTCCTAAACATTTCTACCTAACAGTAAACATTCAAAATAGCTGAAGGTTCAGTAGTGTATGATAAGGCTTCTCTTTTGATTTCCAGAGATATTGTAGGTTACCACTTTCTACTTAGAGATAAGTAGCTGCCATCACATCAGTTTGTTCATTTTTCTCCCACTGCTCTATTTTGGAGAATGTGTTAGTTTTCTTTTGCAGCATAACAAATTACCACAGACTTAGAGGCCTAAACAATATACAATTATAGCCTGGAATTATAGCTCTTGGATGTGGCCTGGTTGGCTTCTCTGCTCAAGGTCTCAGAGGCTGAAATCAAGGTGTCAGGCTGAGTCTTTGGAAGCTCTGGAGAAGAATGTGCTTCCAAACTTATCCAGATTTTTGTCAAAATTCAGTTCCTTGCAGTTGTATAACTAAGTGCCTGTTTTTTCACTGGCTGTCAATAGTAAACCACTTCAGCTCCTGAAGAATGCTCACATTCTTTCCCACATGTCCCCCTCCATCACTAAAGCTAGCAACATCATCTCAAAAGCTCACATGGAATCTCTCACTTTGAATTTCTTACTTCGAGTAGAGACCAATTCCTTTAAAGGATCTTTTGGTTGGGTTCAATCGGAATGAGTTTCCTTTCTTAAAGTCAGCTATGCCATGTAATATAACTGAATCACCAGATTAAGATGATGACCCTTCTATCACATATACAAGTTCCTATCACACCGAAGAGGAGGCCATTAGTATTTGATTAAAAAACTGAGTACTGTAACCTAGTTTTATTGACACCAAAGATTAACCACCATACCGTACAATTTACCCATTTAAAAGTATATAACTCAATGACTTTTTAGTATAATCAGAATTATGCAGCTATCACCACCATCAATTTAAAAGAAATTTTGCCATCCCCAGAAGAAAACTTATACTTACTGGCAGTCACTGACTATTAAGCCCCCACTTAACCCTTGTCAGCTATAGGCAATCTTTATATCTTTAATGGATTTATGTATCCATTATGTATCTCTAATCTTTATATCTCTATGGATTTATGTATTTTGGACATTTTAAATAGATTGAATCATAATGGTAGTCTGTTGAGGCTGGTTTCTTTCACATTTCATAATGTTTTCAAATTTGATCCATGTTGCAGCATATAGCAGTACTTTATTTCTTTATATTATCAAATAATGTTCAGTTTTATGAATATACCACAATTTATTTATTCAGTTATCACCTGATGGACATTTGGGTCTTTACAATTTGAGGTCTTTTGGATAATGCTTCTATAAACATGCATGTAAGAATTTATGTGTGGACCTATTTTCATCACTTTTGAAATGGTGTATCTTTACTAGATACAATTACTTTGGGTCAAACAGTGACTACATCAAACCTTTTGAGGAACTACCAAACTGTTTCAGCTGCTGCTGTGTTATTTTATATTCCCACTGAGAGTTCACAAGGGGTTCTGATTACTCTGGATCTTTACCAACACTGGTTATTTCATGTCATTTTGATTATAGTTATCCTGGTTTGTGTGAGGTGGTATCTCATTGCAGTTTTGATATACAGTTTCTAAGTGGATATGGTGTTGAGCATCTTTTCATGTGCCTATTGGCTTTTTCCACTCTTTTTCAGAGAAATGTCCATAATATTCTTTGCCCATTATTTAATTGGGGTATTTGTCTTCTTCTTATTGAACTGTAAGAGTTCTTTATATACTGTAAATATAAGTCATTTATCAAAGATTGATCTGCAAATATATTTTCTACTCTATGGATTGTCCTGTCATTTTCTTGATAATGTCCTCTGTTGTACACACAAAAAATGTTTTTTTTTTTTTTTGTTTTTTTTTTTTTTTAAAGATTTTATTTATTTATTTTACAGACAGAAATCACAAGTAGGCAGAGAGGCAGGCAGAGAGAGAGGAGGAAGCAGGCTCTCCATGGAGCAGAGAGCCCGATGCGGGGCTCTCCATGGAGCAGAGAGCCCGATGCGGAGCTCGATCCCAGGACCCTGGGATCATGACCCGAGCCGAAGGCAGAGGCTTTAACCCACTGAGCCACCCAGGCGCCCCAAAAAATGTTTTTTTAAAGATTTTATTTATGTATTTGACAGAAAAAGAGAGAGTGAGCACAAGCAGGGGGAGTGGCACAAAAGGGAGAGGGAGAAGCAGGCTTCCTGTGGAGCAAGGAGCCTGATGCAGGGCTTGATCCCCAGACCCGGGGATCATGACCTGAGCCGAAGGCAGACAGTTAACTGACTGAGCCACCCAGGCACCCCTGTTGCACAAATTTTTAAATTTTGATGATGGCCTATCTGGTTCTTTTTTTTTTTTCTCATTTGGTGTCTTATCTGGAAAACCATGTATAATATAAGATACCAAAGATTTACTCCTATGTTTTTTTCTAAGAATTTAATAGTTTTAGCTATTACATTTAGGTTTTTTTTAAATCTATTTTGAGTTAGTTTATGTGTGTGATATGAGGTATGGATCCAACTTAATTCTTGAATATTTGTTTATCCAGGTGTCCAAGCACCATTTGTTGAAAGACTACTTTTTCCCCCATTGAATTTATTTTTTGTTTTATTTTTCTTTTAAAATGGTGTTTTATCACTTCTGTATTTTCCATTTCTCTCCTTTTTATGTTCATGTTTTATTCTATATTCTTGAGCATATAAAGCTTATTTATTTATTTATTTATTTATAGAAAGAGCAAGAGACTGGGGGTAAGGATAAAAGGAGAGGGAGAAAGAATCTTAAGCAGACTCCATTCCTAGTGCAGAGCTGATGTGGGGCTTGATCTGAAGGCCCTGAGAGCATGACCTGAGCTGAAATCAGGAGTAGACACCTGACCCAGCCACTCAGGCACCCCAATCAAGCATACTTTTAATAGCTGTTCTAAAAATCATTCTGTGCTCATTCCATCATGTGTGATGTTTTCTTGTTTGTTTGTTCTATTGATTTTTTTGTTTGTTTTACTGATGAAGGAGCAGATGTTCCAGCTTGGTTATTTTTTTGTGGTATTCTAGACATTGTGAATTTTTGGAGTTTTATTATATAGTTTTGTTCTATTTCTTTTAGTGTGTTGTAATTTATTCTGGCATGCAGTTACATTATTTAGAATCTGTATGATCATTTCAAGAATTGTTTTTAAGGTTTTTGTTTTGTTTTGTTTTGTTTTAAAGGTCCTGTATATAGCAGCCCTAAGTTCAGGGCTAATTTATTTCCACTGCTAAGTCAGTGTCTTTCTGTGGTCTCTTGTGCTCTTTGTATTAAGAGGTCTCCACTCTAGTTGGAATACAAAGTATTCCAGTCCTTTGTGAGCTACTGGCATTGTTTGACTTACTGTTTTCTGGTGGTACTTTCTCTAACTTCATTGGAGTTTCACACTCTGTGTTCAGTCATTATGCAGCCAAAGATTTAAGAAAACTCCTCAGTAGATTGATATGTATAGCTCTCTTTCCTCTCATGTTTTATCCCCAAATTCTAGCCACTGTGGCCTCCCCAGTCTTTGATCTTTGCTTTCTTAGCAAAATGACTCTCTGGCCTTTGTTTGGGTTTGCCTCCCGGGGCTGCTTCCTTAAATTTTTCTCCAGGTAACAAGTCAGGGGAGTCATAAGCCCATGTTTCCATTTTTCTCAGATGCTATTCTTGAGCTGCCTGTTATTTGAAAGTAGTTGTTTCATATATTCTGTTTCATGTTTGTTGTTTACAGGTGGAGGTCAATTCTTAGAGTGGTTAACGCCTTATTGGCAGACGTGCAAGTCTTCTGTCTGTTTTTATCTACAATAATGAATCTCTTGTAAACAACATATAGGTCTTGCCTTTTTTTTTTTTTTTTTGGTTTTTAAAATCTAGTCTGACAATCTCTGCCTTTTATCAGAGTGTTTAGTCAATTTAGATTTAATATAATACTGGTATAATTGAGTTTTAGTTCTACCATCATGGTATTTGTTTTTAAAATTTCCTTTATTTTTTCTTCTGTTGTTGATTCTTCCTTTTGCCTTTTTTGGATTAATTGAGTGTTTTTAAAGTCCATTTTTATCACTTTTATTGGATTTTTAGCTATACTTCTTTTGTGTTTTTTTTAGTGACTGCTGTAGTGATTGTAATAGTCATCTTTATCTTATCACAGTCTACCTTGAATCAATATTATACTACTTCATGTATAAGGTAAGAATATTACAATAGTGTAATTCCATTTGCTCTTTTTCTGTCCTTTGTGTAATTATTGCCATATATTTTACTTCTGTATATGTTATTAACCACACAATGCATTATTAGTTTTTGCTTTAAACAGATGATTTTCTTATAAAGAAATCATGACAAGAAAAAAATCCTTTTACTAACCCATGTAGTGTTCATTTTCTGTGATCTTCATTTTTTCCTATAGATCTGAATTTACTTCTGTTATAATTCTTTAGCTTGATGAATTTTATTTAACATTTATAAAAATACTGTTTCTCAGTTGTAGCTATAAATGATGTTTGCTTTCATATACCTGGGAAATGTTTTTATTGTATACTTGCATGTCTGTATATTTGAAGGATATTTTTATTGGAAATAGCATTCTAAGTTGACAGATACATTTTTCCCCCCAGTAATTTGAAGATGTAATTTCCTTTTCTTCTGGCTCCCACTGCTTCTCTTAAGAATTCCTTTATCAGTTTTATTGTTTATTTTTTGAAAGTAGTATTTTTTTTTTAATCTCTGGCTGGCTTTTTAAAATAGATTTTTTCTTTGTTTTTGAATATCAGCAGTTTTAATATGATGTACCTAAGGATCAGTTTTATTTGTTATTGTGATTGTGAATTATATGGTTTATTTACCCTGTAGCTTGATTTTTTTCATTATTTTTGTATAATTTCCTGCCATTATCTCTTCAAATACTGCATCTGTCCCATCATGTCACTCTGTCTTCTATTTCTAGGACTTTGCTTTACTTCTGTTAGGCTTTCTCATTATGTCCCTAATTTTTCTTACTGTTCTTTGTATTTTATATTCTTGCATCTCCTTTGATCTGTGTCTCAATTCATTGATTCTTCTTGTACATGTTTCTAGTTTTCTGTTAAACTTATGTTTCAGTTATTTATTACTATTTAACATAGTACCCCAAGCTCACAGTATTAAAGCAGTTTTATTCATGATTTTGCATCATCTCTTTTCTTGTTGAATTCTGCTAGGCAGTTCTTCTGTTAGTCTCCCTTAAATTGATTAATTGGTTGATTGATTGATTAATTGATTTTTTAATGTGACTGCAATTATCTGGCTTTCTGATTTGCTTTGACTGGTCTCAAAATGTTTCCCTCACATGTCTAGTACTTTGAGCTGGCTGGTTGGTCTGGGGGTCCTCTGCTATGGATGACTTTTTTCTGCTCTCCTATCATCCTCCAGTTTATGGACTGTGCTCTATACATGTTATTTTTAGCATTCTAAGGAGAGAGCAGAGTATGTATGCCTCTTGAGGCCTAAGCTTAGAATTTGTATACCATCACTTCTTCATTCTATTTTTTGAGAAGTCTTGATGCCAATCCATGTTCAAAGAATGGGGAAAAAAATCCCACTTTTTTGGTGAGAGCAAGGATAAAATAATGTTATGTTCAACCTTCAAAATGGGAAGAATTCAACCAGTTCAACCCAGATATGGGAAGAATTTGTGTCAATTATTTTTCAGCTCATCTACTTAGCTCTAGGTTTTTTGTATGTTTGTTGGTTGATGTATAACTCATATGGCGTAAAATCCTCCATGTTAAAGTATATAATTCTGTGGTTTGCAGAATAATTGGTAGGTTTGTAACTATCACCAGAATATAGTTCCAGTAAATTTAGGTACCCCAAAATAAAACCCCACACCCTTTAATAGTCATTTCCTAGTCTTCTTTCTCTTGGAACCCAAAAACTACTGATACACTTTATTTATGAATTTTTTTGTTCTGGACATTTAAATATGGTTTAAATGTACTGCTTTTAGAATATTCCCTTGATACTTAATATAGTCTTTTGAGAATTATTGTAAAATTATGTAAGAAATAGCATAGAAGATCATAGGGGAGGGGAGGGAAAACTGAACGGGAAGAAATCAGAGAAGGAGACAAACCACAAGAAACTCTTGACTCCAGGAAATAAACTGAGGCTTGCTGGAGGGAGGTGGCAGTGGGGATGGGGTAGCTGGGTGATAGGCATTAAGGAGGGCACATGCGGTAATGAGCACTGGGTATTATGTGCAACTGAAGAGTCACCGAACTCTACCTCTGAAACTAATAATATACTACATGTTGGCTAATTGAATTTAAATAAAAAATAAATAAAAGACAATCCCAGCATCAAAAATTATAAAATACATAGCAGTAAACTTAGTCAATGAGACAAACGACTTGTAAAAAAAATGAGAAAAATAAAACTTATTATAACAGAAAAAAAAAGTGCTTATTCATATTAGAGAGAGGAGTGGGGGAGGGGCAGAGGGAAAGAGGGAATCCCAAGAAGACTCCATACTGAGTGTGGAGCCTGACTGGGGGCTTGATCCCATGACCCTGAGATCCCAGGACCTAAGCTGAAACCGAGAGTTGTTCACTTAACCATCTGAGCCACTCCGGTGCCCTGACTACAGTTCTTTTAAATTTTTTGAGGTCTGTTTTATGACCCGGTATGTAGTGTATCGATGGAGAATGTTTTAGGTGTACTTTAAAAGAATGTATTTCTGCTGCTGTTATGTGGATTCTTCTCTTTGTGTTTGTTTGGTCTAGTTGGTTTATAGTGTTCAAGTCTTCTCTCCCCTGCTGATCTAATGTCTAGTTGTTATATTCTTGTTGAAAGTATTAAGGCCTCCAACTATTTTGTTGAATTGTGTATTTATATTTTAATTTCTGTGTTTCTTCATGCATTTTGAGGATCTGTTAGTAAGTGTGTATTTATACTTTTAATATGTTCTTCATGAATTAACCTTTATTGTTACACAATGTCCCTCTTTATCTCTAGGAAAATTTTTAAAAGTCTATATGAAATTTGTAGAGCTACTGCAACTTTCTTATGGTTGCTGTTTGTATGTCAATATCTTTTTTCATTCACTCACTTTCAATATATTTGCATCTTTATAGGTGTGTCTCCTATACACACTACACAATTAGATCTTAATTTTAATCCAGTCTATCTCTTCATGTTTTTTGTACTTAGAATTATGCTTCTTCAATGTGTCGATGACATTTTTTTTATCAAATTAGGGGAGTTTTCAGAATTTCAAGTAAATTTTAGCCTCCCCTACTCCTCTCATCTTTTCAACACTCCCATTACACGTAGGCCTGAGTACTTGATGGTTTCCCACATTTATCTGAGATTTTGTTCACTTTTCTCCATTCTTTTTTCTCTGTACATACAAAGTTTCTATTGACCTATTAATTCTTTCTTCTGTCATTATTAGTCTACTCTTGATTCCCTCTAGTGTATTTTTTTAGTTATTAAACTATTCTAATTCATTTTTCATTCACTTTTTAAAAATTTGTTTTTACTGTTCTCTATTTGATCAGATATTGTTCTCTATTTGATCAGATATACTTTTACTTCTTTTATTCTTTGTCTTTAATTCTTTTGAATATTTTCATGTCTTCTAATTGTCCTGTGAGTCCAGTTCTTGGGCTATCAAATCTTGTTTTTATTATCTCTCCCTTTCTTTTTTTTTTTTTTTTTAATTTCATTCCTTTTCAGCGTAACAGAATTCATAGTTTTACACCACACCCAGTGCTCCATGCAATGCGTGCCCTCCATAATACCCACCACCTGGCTCCCCCAACCTCCCACCCCCACCCCTTCAAAACCCTCAGGTTGTTTTTCAGAGTCCATAATCTCTCATGGTTCATCTCCCCCCCAATTTCCCTATCTCTCCCTTTCTTTCTTCTGCGTCTTCTTTTTGATGCTTTATAAGTTATCTCTTTGAGGTTTAACCCTGTGTTTTTGTTTATTTGCTTGTCCCCCATTCTCCCATAAGTCAGAGGTTTGCAAAGTAAGGCCTGAAGGCCAGACCTGGTCCCTTGCCTATTTTTATAAGTGGAGTTTTACTGGAATGCAGATATACTCAACTGTTAAGTATTGTGTATGGTTGCTTTTGCACTATAATGCTCTATAATGGCAGAGGTGAGGAACTGTGATAGAAATTATATCATTAGCAAAGCCTAAAATACTTACCATCTAGCCCTTTACAGAAAAACAGATTTTCTCAATGTGTATTCTGTGTTGTATTTGTTTGAGTTTTTAGAAGTATTTCTAGGGGCCATTTACACCTGATTTTGCAAAGTATGTGAGGCTTTTCTTGATTACAGAACAGATTTTACATTAATGTTTGATGTTGGAGTTTCTCTACCATGTGGACAATGTGGATTTCTTCCAATAGATATGTCTGGCATAGGCTTTAAGTTCTCACAAGTGGACTGTGATGTGCTTTTCTCCCCTGCAGATAGGGGCTTCAATTGGAGGCTTCAAGCCTTATAAGTATGGTTTAGTTTTGCTGTCTTCCTTGAGGATGCCAGAGATCTTACCACCTGGCCATGTTAGGTTTTCAAATCCATGTCTCCTTATTCTTGCTTGTCCATCCTATATATAGTGAAATTCTGTTACTAGCTCAAGATTCTCTTTAACATTCTTGATTTGAATCCCAGTTCTGATTTCTAGCATCTGATAATCCCTTTTGTTTTAAGATAGGGTATGTGTTAAAAATGTTTTGAGTAAATTTTCTGTGTATACATTTTTTGAATTTTATTGAGAATGTCAAGCAGATATTTTTAAATGTTTTACATCTGTTTTAGAGAACACATATTTTTCAAAACTATGTACCTTATTTGCATATCAAATGCTGAGTTTTCCATAATTTTTTTTCTTTCTTTCCTTTTTACCTGTTTGTATATATAGATAAGGAACCATCTGGGCTGGTTTTAAAATTTAGACAAAACAGTATGGATGGCTTCTCTTTATTCATGTTTCTCAGCCAGGTTGTTATTAGAACCTTTCTACTAACAATGTATCCTGGAAGAACTATTAGATACAAGCTTCTATTACTCTTTGCTTCAGCACCTCCATGCTAGTGGGAATAAAACATAAGCGTAGGCTTATTGTGTATCTTTTTCTTGTCTGTGTTTGCTACAGCCATTATGTCTGGGTTCCACTTTGTGTAGCATGCTTTCTCTTTTGCCATTGTTGCCATGCTAGTTACAGGCTAGGACAATGACCACCCCCACCCCCTGCCTTTCCCCACCCCCCTTGGAAATTTTGTCTGCAGTCAGATCTAAATTGTACCAACTTTTCGTGTGGTATGTTCATTACCTTAAACATTACACTTACCTGTATCACACTTTCCATGAGCTTTATGGCATTAAGCCAATAATATGCTTTGTGATTGCCCTATGGCTCAGAAATGCCTTCTGAACTTCTCATTTTCAGGAAGCGACAGTGAGTGGCATTACACCAGGGATCCTCTTTTAATTTCCAGAGGTATTGTAGTTTACTACCTTCTAGTTTAATTTGTGTCATTGTCACCATACCCAAATTCCTGTAGTTGCTGGTAAGTTTTCTTCTTAGTTTATTGGTGAGCTAACAGGAGAATATTAGATGTGATTGCTGAATTTAGACATTTATTCAGAAGTTAAGGCATTTGTTTTTCTGGTGGAAATATGTCACCAGGAGATGCATAAAATACATATAGTAACCCATTTCTTACTTTAACTTTTTCAGGTAATGCTTTACATGTAGTGGGCACTCAATAAATTTATTTTTACCTAACTGAATTAATTAGTAGTATCAATAATAAAGTTTCTATGAAACAACTTACACTTTTAAACAACTATTAAAAAAATCAAATTTCTTAACATTATTATTTATTATAGAACTAATATGAATTTGTTATAGAAAATTGATGATGCAAAAAAAATCTTACTAAACTAAGATAACCTATATTAACTTTCGATAGGCATACTTATACATTTTATTTTATTTTTTTAAACTTTGTTTTTACTTTTATTTTTTATTTTTTTATTTAAATTCAATTAATTAACATACAATATATTATTTGTTTCAGGAATACAGGTCTGTGATTCATCAGTTTTATGTAATACCCAGTGCTTATTATAACACATATCCTCCCCAATGATCACCCAGTTACCCCATCCCCCTACTCCCTCCCTTCCAGCAGCTCTCAGTTTGTTTCCTAAGATTAAGAGTTTTTTATGGTTTGTCTCCCTATTTTCATTTCTTTAAAGATTTATTTATTTATTTTAGAGACAGAGAGCTCTCCAGAGAGTGAATAGGGGGACGGCCAGAAGGGGAGGGAGTAAGAGGGAGAGAAGGAGACTCCCTCTGAGCATGGAGCCTGATGCTGGGCTAGATCTCTGGATTTTGAGATCATGACCTGAGCTGAAATCAAGAGTCAGTCAGATGCTTAACCAACTGAGCCACCCAGGCATCCCATACTGATATATTTTAAAACAAAATTTGTTGTCATTCTAAATATCATGTTTTGTATCTTGATTTCACTTAAATTATGAAATTTTTCCTTGTTCTAAATTTCTTCCTCATTGTTTCATAATGTAATATAAAATATGAAAACTATAATTTTCCTCAGTTTTATAGAGGATGATGAAGATTATTTAGCATTTCCCCATGATGACTTTATGTTATTTCTATACTGTCTTGTAGTAGAGTTATGGCTCTGAAAATTTCTATAAAGTATAGGTGTTTAGTTTTTACTGTTCTTTTCCTGTGTCTTTCTTTACCTTTTGATGTTAGCTCTTGTGGATGACCCTATGTTACCCTCTTAGGATCTCCCTCTCTCACTTTCAAATTTTCTACATACAATAGCTATGGTATTTAATGTTGGGTCTTTTGATTCACACTTTCTTTTTATGTGCTTGTTTCTGCTGTTGATTAGCTGTGTGGCTTTGGATGGTTGTTTAACCCAGGCTTCCTTCGTGTGGTGCATAAACAATGAATCTTGGAACACTGAAAAAAAAAAAAGTCTTAGAAATGGCCCCAATGTAATACCTCCCATGTAGAATTACTGTGTGGATTAAATGATATAATTTAGGTCTACCACCTGGTGTACTATCTGGCAATTGAGTAGTATTTATATATTTTAAAAGCGATGCAATGTGTACACTGACCAATCAGAATAGATGCTGGCCACAACAATTGGGATTGATGGAATATTGACTTCCCTGACTAGAGTAAGAGGAAGCTCAATGAAGTGCTATCTTAGTTGTAATAATGATGAAAATGATTATGAGGGTGGCAATGATGATGGTGTTTGGACAAACAGTTACAAAATTAAGTCATTATGTTCCAAATAGGCACAAAAGGCATGAGCTTTCATATATGAATTTTATCTCTCATCTGAAATTCTGTGGTAAAATTAATACCAGAACTTTTTAAATCTTATGTTATGAACACATAAAAAAGTCTTATGCTTTAAATGTGATTCTGTTTAGTTCACATTCAAATACAATTTTGACTAAGCTTTGAAGCTTTTCTTATCCAAAGAAGATAAGAAGATAATTTGTTTTTATGCAAATTAATTTAGAAGTGCTATTTTTATTAATCATACACAGAGTTTTTTGAAGTAAGGGCCTATAGCTGCACAATTTTTTATATTTATTTATCATTTGTTATTATGTGTAAATATAATTAAGATGCAATTTAACATCCTTTATTAAAACTATATTATTCATTCTTGTGTTTATATAACTTAATAGATAAATATTCATGTGAATCTTTAAGTAATGTGTTAAAAAAAGTATTCCTTTTTGGGGCATCTGGGTGGTTCAGTAACTTAAGTGTCTGACTCTTGATTTTGTCTTAGGTCATGACATCAGGGTCATGAGATCAGGCCCTGTATTGGGCTCTGTGCTGGGCATGGAGCCTGCTTAAGATTCTCTCCCTCTGCCCCTCACCCCTGCTCATGCACGTGCTCTCTCTCATAGCTATGTTATGTTTTACTTTATCTCTTTCCCCTATATTTTATAGAACATACAACAAAATTTCAATACAATTTATTGTATACATTGTCCTGCATTTATATTTTGAACCACATATATTTTACATAAAAAAATAAAACTTGGGAAATGTCCTTTGGCCTTTGCTACCATTTAAATTTGTAAAATAAATTCTTTGTCTTGATAAGTATTATACTTGCTATGGTTTTGTAGATATTTATAATATTTTTTACTCTTTTCTTTAGCTTGCCAGTGTAATGGACATAGCACGTGCATCAATAACAATGTGTGTGAACAGTGTAAAAATCTTACCACAGGAAAGCAGTGTCAAGACTGTATGCCAGGTTATTATGGGGATCCGACTAATGGAGGACAGTGCACAGGTAAGTATATTTTCTTTTACTTCAGTATATTTTTATTACAGAAAAGAAAATTGAGGAAGATACATATCTTGTAGGAAATATATTTTATAAAAGAAAATTTTTTCCATTAAGTTTCAATATTTTTAGAAGTTAGTATTTATTCAGTAGGGGTGATGTGAACTATAACAATTCTGTGAAACACTTTAAAAAGTTCTTATTGCAAAATTAATACATGTTTATTATAGGAAAGTTATCAAATGCAGGCACATTAAAAATTACCTATAGTCTCACTATTCAAAAATAATCACTACTGATTATTTTTTAATAACAGTAAGTCATTGTTTTGACTCTAGATATAAGAAATAATTAAAGGTATTGTGTATGCCTTATATCAGATAAGCTTTTTTGGGTTTGGAATCAATCCTGGGCTGATATCCACCCCCACTGCCACTGTTCACGTGTATGGCCATAACCACTCAACCTGTCAGTGCCTCATTGTACTCATATGTAAAAGGGAGATGAAGATCAAATGAGATCATATATAATAGAGGCACACGTAAGGAAATTGAAGCACGGTAAAAGAGCATTTAAAGTGCTCTTCTTGTTGCATGTTTTTTTGTTCACTAAACTCTACTTTTCTCTATCTTCTTCTATATCCTCCTGCTTTTTCCTCTTACTTTTTAGGGAATTTTTAGATTTCCTTTTAAAAATTTCCTTCTAAGCTGTGATTTCATAGTAATCCTTTTTTATCTCTAGGTTGGTCCTTGTCGCTTATGTTTTAAATTTTCTCTTTCTACATGGAGGTTGCCCATACAGCACCCACAGACCAGCCTCCATTGTTGTCTATGCAAAGATGATGACTCTGTTAAACAGGGAGCGGGCCCAGGGCCTGACCTAGATAAGGATGTTCACATTGCTTGTGTGCTGTGGATAATGCTGCTGTGAGCCTTACTGCATACGTCTTTGTTTGAATATTGGTTTTTAGTTCTCTTGTGCATAAACTAGAAGAGGCATTGTGGCAGTTCTGTGTTTAACTTTTTGAGGAATTGCCCCATTGTTCAAGTTTTCCATAGTGGCTTCTTCATTCTCCATTCCTGCCAGAAATGTAGAGGATTCCAGTTTCTCTACATCCTTGCCAACACTTATTATATTCCATTTTTAAAAAAAATTTTAATCATCTTAGTGGATGTGAAATGATATCCCATTGTGGTTTTGATTTGCATTTCCCTAATGACTAGTGATGTTAACTATCTTTATCTTTTTTTTTT
>PISX010009613.1:0-74928 GCA_004024625.1 Mellivora capensis
AAGAGAAAGAAGCCATCCACAATTTGGTGAAGCCAAGGGAAATATTAATGCTGTCTTGGTCACACCACAGAAGAAACTGGTCTGGCCTCCCTTTCAGCTATACAAGCAAAGGCCAGGTGAGAAGCCAAGACTCCCACTCTTGCAAGCTATAAAAATGTGCCCCAACACCCTTGCCCAGGTGGTATTAAAGAAAATCCAGTAAGGAATCAGGACTTCCATTCCCACCTAGGAATAACAAGGCACCTCTCCCTTTCCCCACTGGAGTGGTGTCAGAGGAGGCTTAGTAGAAGGTTAAGACTTAAGGTTACCACTACAGTCATACCAGTAGAGGCCACAAAGAAGCTGGATTCCTACCACAGCCCAATTGCAACAAGGAGCTCTACCTCCACGTTGGGTTTCAATGATGGACAAGTGTTGAGCTAAATTTCGACCTCCACTTGGCTTCTACTGCTGGGAGTTTTAAATAGGATCCAGGGTTTCTAGCAAAATATAAGAAAGAAAATTCTCTTGCCTTAGCAAGAACCAAGAAGATCTGAAACTAAATGAAAAAAGACAGCGCCAACACTGAGATGACAGAGATGTTGGAATTATCTGACAAAAATTTAAAAACAGCCATGGTCTCCCAGGAGAGACTATGGACTCTGTAAAACAACCTGAGGGGTTTTGAAGGGGCGGGGGGGTGGGAAGTTAGGGGAGCCTGGTAGTGGGTATTAGGGAGGGTACGTATTGCATGGAGCACTGGGTGTGGTGCAAAAACAATGAATACTGTTACACTGAAATGAAATTTAAAAAATCAAAATTAAAAAAAATAATAATAAATAAAAAATAAAAATAAAAACAGCCATGGTAAATGATGTGAAAAACAAAGGCAAAATTAAAAAAAATTAAATTCCCTTACTACTTACAGCCCACTGACAAGTCCTTGACGCAGGCAGAGTGACATTGCTCTAGGAACTCAGCTGCCTTGATGTTAATACTCTGCAAAAGGCAATCTTAGCCCAACCCCCAGGATCCTGTACATCTACTTTAACATAGAAAAATTCCTTTGGAAACTTCCTTTATCTCTACCCCCCCACCCAAGATATATGTTGGCAATCATTCTCCAAACATATGACCCACTGACCCACATCTGAAGAGTCTCATGACTGAATTTTTACTAAACGGTAATAAGTGACCTGTTCCTAACAATAGCTAACCGCCCCCCAAGGTCCTAGAAACCTTGTTTTCAAAATACCCTGAAGGCTTGTACTGTCCCTAACTCCCTCCCAGCTTAAAAGTATATAATCAGGGTGCACCTGGGTGGTGTAGTTGGTTAAACCTCTGACTCTTAGTTTTGGCTCAGGTCTGATCTCAGGGTCCTGAGGTTGAGCCCCGTGTTAGGCTCCATGCTTGGCAAAGTCTGCTTGGGTTTCTCTCTCCCTCTCCCTTTACCCCTCCCTCCCATGCTCTCTTTCTCTCTCTAAAATAAATAAATAAAAATCTAAAAAAAGAGAATGAAGGAGAAATAAAACAATGTGCAATGAGGGAAAATTAAGAGAAATTATCACCACGAGACTACCACAAAAAAGGGGCTGAAGAACGTTCTCAAAACAAAAAGGAACCTGATAAAAATAAAAATAATCTACAAAGATGCAAAAGCAATTGTATGGAGGAAAGACAGCCTTTTCAACAAATGGGTGCTCTAACATTTGGATACCCATGACTCTCCCCAAAAAAGGAATCTTGGCTGAAATCTCCTATCTCATACAAAACTTAAATCATGAAAAAAAGAAAAAAAAAACCTAGGAGAAATTGTTTAGGATCTAATACAGGCAAAGAGTTCTTAAGCTTAACACCAGATACATAATCCATAAATAGAAAAAAAATGAAATGGATTTCATCAAAACTGAAAACTTTGGGTCTACAAAAGACCCTGCTATGAGGATGAACAGACAAGCTACATTTGGGGAGAAATATTGGCAAACCACATAATCCAACAAAGGACTACTATCTAAAATATATAAAGGACTTTCAAAATGTAACAGTCAAAAAAGAAACAATCCAATAAGAAAATGGGCAAAAGACGTGAAGAGACATTTCCCTGAAGAGGACACAGAGATGACAATTATGTACATGGAAAGGTCTTCAACGTCTTAAGTCAGTAAGGAAATGCAAACTGAAACAAAGGTCTCATTACACAACTAGAAAAATTACTAAAATAAAACTTGTGACAGCGCAAATGCTGGCAAGAAGGTGAAGAAGCAGGATCATCATACATTGTTGGTAAGAATACACAATGAATGGGGGCGCCTGGGTGGCTCAGTGGGTTAAAGCCTCAGCCTTCAGCTCAGGTCATGGTCTCAGGGTCCTGGGATCGAGCCCCGCATCGGGCTCTCTGCTCAGCAGGGAGCCTGCTTCCTCCTCTCCCTCTGCCTGCCTCTCTGCCTAGTTGTGATCTCTGTCTGTCAAATAAATAAATAAAATCTTAAAAAAAAAAAGAATACACAATGAATGGTACAACTACTCTGAAAAACAGTCTGGCAGGTTCTTTAAAAACTAGCCATGCAATTCACAACCCAGCATTTATCCCAGAGAAATGAAGACTTACATTCACACAAACTCCTGTTGAGAGATACTGGTGAGAACTTTATTCCTAATAGTCAAAAACTTAAAACAAGGCGATGTCCTTCAACAAGTGAATGGCTAAACCAACTAAGGCATATCTAAAGCAAGGAATCAAAAGAAGTGAACCATTGGTACACAGAACAACCTGAGTGACTCTTTAGAGAATCTGTGTCTGGCGAAAACAGCCATTCCCAAAAGGTTACATACTGTCTGATTCCACTCTGAAATGACAAAATTACAGAAATGAAGAACAATTTAGAGATTGCTAGTGATTAAAGAGGGGTTGGGAGGGAACTGGGTTTGGCAATAAAAGGGCAACATGATGAATGTTTGTGATGATGAAAATATTTGTATCTTGACTATCTGTATCAGCATCCTGGTTGAGACCTTGTTCTATAGTTTTGCAAGGTGCTACAATTGGAGGAAACAGGGTAAAAAGGCACGCAGGACCTCTCTGTATTATTTCTCACATTGCATAGGGGTCTACAATTATCCTCAAATAAAGAGCATTATTATCATTATAAATAATAAGTAAATAAAGTTAATATTTAAAAAGTAATTCATAAGTAATAAATAAATAAAGCTAATATTTAAACAGTGAGCCCAATTTCTCATTTGAAAATATTCATGTTCAGCATTTTAAAACTTCCTTAATTTTTAATTTTTTATCATCATAAGTACTTCATTTTAAGAAAACTCAACTTTTTCACAAGACCCTAGGCCTCCAATAGTTTACCCCAAAGTGCTATACGAGTATAACAATTTACGTGAATTCCGTAAGAAAGAACAAGAGGGAAAATTGATTTAAAATAGTAACACTTTAACAACAATAACATAATGAAATAATGACTATCTTTTAATAACCAGACACCCTGCTAAAAATTTTAGTGTGCATTTTTCTCACTTGACCTTCAAAATAAACCCACACCATAGCTATCACCATTCTTACTGTTTTGTTGAGGAAACTAATACTGAGAAAGTTAATTCAACTGTGTAGGAATTGGATGAAGATCCAATGTTAACAGATGCTTCTGTTTTTCAAAGGACATTTGCTAATGTATATTCTGGTTTTTAAGCTTTTGTTCCATTTATTTACTTAAGTGTTGCACGTTCCCACCCTGTAGAAGGCAAAGAAACACATCCACACACAAGATTCCATCCCCAGGCCAGCAGTTTGCAACCTTTGCAACAAGCAATGAAAAACTCCTTATATAATCTCATGTGCCCTCAGGTCCACCATCATTTATCTACAATTCAAAAATCCAAAACTCTAGACCCAGAAAGACTTTTCATAAATCTGAGGCCAACTTATGTGGCTACATTCATCTTCCTACAGTGAAAGTGATAAATATGCTGAAGTCTTAAAATTGGCTCCTATTGGTTGAAGTACAGTTTCGTTGCTTTGAAGTTCACAATGTAGTAAAAGCTCAGTAATTCAGACTAAAAACAGATACTAGTTAACCACCTCTATGACTTTTTTCTCTAAGGTATTAATTGTAAAAAAAAAAAAAAAAAAGTATGTAGTTATTAGGCCTTCGGAGGCTGTCAGAGTTTCAGTGATTCTGACCCCGCAAATACATGGTCTCCAATATGAGCTACTAATTAGATCTTTGTTGAGTAACCTCCAGTCTCTGTGTTCCGAGTCCATACATTTCATGGTGTTTGTGTCACTGCTGGTATTAGATGGAGGGACGGCTGGTCCAGGCTGAGTTGTGGCAGCCAGAGACGATGTTAATGGTATCGTAGAGCATCATGGCATTAGTATTTCAGCCCTGCCATAATCCAGGGCTGGCTCATTCCTATCAGGGCATCTCTCTTCCTATAAAGTACCTGCTGCCACCACTTAAGGCAGAAGGCTAATGGCATAGAATGGAAGACAATTGCCCAGGGCGCTCAGAACACAGAGAGGAGAAGCAGTGAAAGCTGTTCTGAGTGTCCTGGGCAATTGCCATCATCCTTGTATTCTGTGACATTGAGTCATTATTTTTAACCATCCTGTGAGTTGTCTTTGTTTTCCTAGAACACCGTCAGTAAAAGCTCACTTTTAGAGGTTATGAGCAGATGCTGAGATGAAGAAATCTGAAATAAGGAACAACTTCCAGACACAGATAGAGTTGCCTCTAGAAAAGAGTTGACTCCAGTTTCCAGGCTGTGTCCATTCCCCGTTGGGGGGGGGGGGGTAGGAGGGAAGCTTTATGGCCTAAACAAAGTGACCAAGGCATGGTAAAAGATTTCAGGTACCTAAACTAAACTGAGGACAATTACGTGAGGCCTTTAAGGTCAAATTTCTTTTTAATTAAAAGAAGGGAAGATTATTCTAAGAGGTTCATGCATCTGGAAGTGCACATGTCATGAAGGTCATTTCAGGAAAGAACCATAACCTATACCCCCCACTCACTTGGCCATCTACCTCACCATGGACAACTGTAATCAAGCCGTTTTAATGGACTCTTTGCCCTCTGTAACAGCAAAGATGTGGCAGGGGAAAAAGCAAGTAAGAAACCTCTCTAGGTCTTCCAGAGAGACTGCAACCAAGGAAATTGGTTATTTAGGTATTGGAAGAAATAAAGAGCCAAGGCTGATGGTGAGGTGACCCAGAGCGTAGCAAGGGCAGGAAGTGTTACCACACCAGGACTGTGCAAACAACAGGAGGAATGTGTGTCTTAGAGAATTCAGACCATCCTGGCGGGAAGAACTAGAGTGAAGGTACCAGTGGCATGGAGAGAAGGGCTTTCCTGTGGTAGCTGGACCCAAAGAGGGGACTCAGTCACTTCTGGAGGTGACAGCAGAAACAGACAGGAAGGAAGCAAAACCATCCCAATTAGCCCCTCCCCCTGTCCTCCAGAACTCTGCCAGTGCCTACCACTGCCCAACCCAACTGCAGGCCAGAAGGCAAAGTAAATACATTTGTCTTTGACAAAAATAGAGCAAAGGAAGAGCAGGCGATGAATTTGAGAGCAAAGAAGCAGCTAACCCACAACCCTTCATTGTGTGCTCTCATCTCTATCTGATCATAAGATACTGACAAATCTTTTTGATAATACCTTAACTGTGCAAATTCCCTATTTCTCAGTTCATGAAGGTGTGGTGACATATCCCAAGCTGGTGATTCTCAAGAAATCTTTTCTGGTTTTCATGCATCTTTATGCTGTCTTTTGTCAAAAAGCCACTGCATCGTTCCAAATGACTTTGAGGGCAGGCCAGATTTTATGGAACTGCTGCAAATAGTCTAAGTCTGTTCAGAATAGGTCACTCTCCAGAACTTCCTAACTAGGACTATTGATGTTGCTCTTTAGGCTAAAAGATAACCACCACCAAGAGCAGGAAACTCATCAGCCTGCTGCAAACTTTGTTACAGATCTCCAAGACCAGGCCAAATGCTGTCCAGAACCCTGAACCTGGGCCAGAACTAGTCTGATAGCAAAGTACTTGAAGATGTTGAAAGTCACTTCTTATGATCCCTTTCATCACCATAATCCATAGTCATCAAATAGGGTAACCTTCCCAGCAAGTTAGTTTCTTCTGTAACTCCACGTTCCTGAACTGCTCTGTCTGGACCTCTCATTCTTATATTCTAAATTCCTTCTCATCCTCAGATTTCACAGATTGCTTTCTCTCCCTCCTATCTTAGCAGAAATGAGGTTCTCACTCAAGTTTTCTGCTGTGTAAACCAACCATGCTTTCACAGCCCATTCAGTGGGATGGAAGAAGACAGCTCTGTCTTCCAACTACGTGGCTATTATTGTTCTCTTTCATAAAAGTTCACCCTGTCACTGCCAAGCAACTGTTTCTCATCCCCTACAATTTGCCTGAAGCAAGCAGTTGACCCTATTGGCCCTATAAACTATTCCTTTTTGGATTCCTAGGGGATTTCTTCTTTTTTTTTTTTTTAAGATTTTATTTATTTATTTATTTATTTATTTATTTATTTATTTGACAGAGAGAGAGCACAAGCAGGGGGAACAGGAGTGGGAGAAGCAGGCTCCCCGCTGAGCAGGGAGCCTGATGCTAGACTCAATCCCAGGATCCTGGGATCATGACCTGAGCAGAAGGCAGGCATTTAACCGACCAAGCCACCCAGGTGCCCCTAGATTCCTAGATTTCAACATCCATGAGTATGAGCTATTCCAAATCTGGTCTTAATATTCCAATGACCTCTCTTCCTTCTCCTTATGTACTTGCTCCTCCCTCACTTGTTCTGGTGTTTTATGCCTGTCTGTGCCTATTTACGTATCTTCTATCAGGTATGATGTATATCTGCTTTTAGCACCTTTAATTCCTCCAGGAAGAGGACTTGTCTTATTCATTTCTGTATCCCAAAGAACTTGTAGCTGTCCCAGCATATGGTGGGAATTCCATAATGAAGTAGGTAGGAATGTTCTCTCATTAGATAAACAGAGTAAATAGATCAGGTAAGCAGACATCTTATAATAGCTTCTTAACAAGGTGAAATTAATTCTTTCTGTGTAATAGGTTATACTCGGGGGAAAATTAAGTTCACCATTAATTGTTTCTGTCTTTGTAAAATAGCAGATGCATTCTTCTTTTTGGTCACAGAAGAATTGATATGACAGTTGGTGATAAAAAGAGAATATTTCACACATAAGAGAAAAATGTTATTGGATTTTCTTAGTATTCACTTGCTATTATGTCCTCTCCAGACATTTTACAAGGAATCCATAAGGGAAAATAATAGCAATTTCACATAATGGGCTAAGTATCCATATTTCCCCTGATATTTATTGTAAATATCTCAGATCACTTCTGTGGATGGTGTGTGGGTAGGACTAACCCACTGCACAGATTGTTTGGCTCTGAAGTATCTCTTGAAAACAATGCAAGCTGATGAGTTCCTTTGGACCCCTGCTAAGCACACTGTGCTTGCTGGGGCTTCAACTAATGGTGCTTGTCAAGGGTCACTAACATTTTGGCAAGGATGTTCTAACAATAACACCTCTTCTGAATTGAGTGCAAAAAAAAAAGTGGCAGTTCTAGAAATTTGAAATAGTGCTGTTTTCCCAATATGCCTTTTTGGGAGGTGGGAAAGGCCAAGGTTGTCCTACATGCATCTCCTCTTATTCTTGTCACATGTAAAAAGAACTAGCAGCTTCTATTTGCTAAAGCATCAGTGACGTTATCTCATCCAAGCCTTAACCACCACCCTATGAAAGAGGTGCAATCATTATCTGACTTATGATGAAGTAAGACACAGATGCAGAAGGTAAGTATCTTGTCTGGGGTTGTCCAGTTAACAAGTGAGGAAATCAGGATTTGACATCAGGTTGCCCACCTGGCCATCAGGTTGCCCACCATCAATGAAGTTACACGTCTGTGTCATATGCTGACTGTCACATTAGAGCTTGCTCTTCAGTCAAGCCATCCAGCCTTGTACCATTCTCCGGAGATGTGTTTCACTGTTGGAGAACATTGATATTCTCAGGCCCTGCAGAAGGCCTGGCTAGAGTCTATATATACCACATTTGCTGCTCCTGGCATTAAATATGTCCTGTTGGACTCTCCATTCAGATAATGCAGTCATACATTCATTTCTGGTTGTCTGATCTCTCTCAACTTCCCATATCTGCATGCTGAGTAATGCTTGGGGTAAAACAAAGTCCCTCAGCAAACTGGCTGTGTCCCATGTGCCCAAGACACAGTGGACACTTGGTATCCATGCAATGCACATGTACTGAATGAATAACTCAATCAATCTCCTTCCCTGATGAAAGGAAGAAAATTCTGATGCCCCGTCCTAACGATACACTGTGCTCCTCGGCACACTGAGATGATGTCTCAACCTCTGGTTTAACTTGCAAGGGATCAATGGCAATTAAAATTTGAAAAATAATTAGCATTCTTTATTTTTAACTTGAACTGCCTTGTATGAAACATTATGTTCATTCCTGATTAATTTAAGCAGACTTATCAAATATATTTTTTACCCTATCCCCAAAGCAATTGTAATACCAGAGCTGTAAAATAGGCCTTTCCACTTATTTTTAGTTAGAACCCTCAGGGAGTCAACACATTTCTAGCGTATTTTATCTTATATGAGTAATATCCAAAGTCCATGTCATACATGAGATTTCGAGAGATTTTATAATCAACCACACTAACTCTCTCCTTTGAAAATGTAGAGTATAAGAATTCTAAAGGCACAGAATTTTAAAAACCAGCTTTCACTATTTGGCAATGACACTATGTTAACCATTGGAGCTGAATACCTACTATAGTCTCCTGGCATTGTGATGGGCAATTTTAAAAGCCATATCTTGTTTAATCCTCATAAATATTCTGGGATCCAGATATTTAAATTGTCAGAACCTTTAACTACACCCTTTCTGCCTACAAGTTCTCCTAAAGGCTTGAATAAAATATGGTTCCCACTTCTTATCACTGTCTGTGGTCATTTTTACAAGTTCTATCTCATGAGACAACTTAATATGTTTCCCAATGACTGTTTCAGTTCTTTTGTTTTGGATTAGGATTTTACTCTTGCCTTGCTGCTTTTAGTGTTCTATCCCATTCACTCTATATACCCCAAAACTACCTAATCATTCATTTATTCATGTAATATTCAATTCCATACTATGAACCAGGCACTCACTATTCTAGCTACTTGGGATGCAATGATGCATCATAAAAACACACAAGGACACTTCCCTCTTGGAGTTTACAGTCTAATGGGAGAGACATAAATTATTCAAAGTATCATAAAAATAAATGTAAAATTGCAATTCTGATTCATACTAAGAGACGAGTTCATGGTGAAATGAGATACAAAAGGATGTCTGGAATTTCTATTTTTCAGAAATGGTAGACTAACCTGTAGCAGATAAAACTCTCTGAATTATCTGCCTGAAGGTATGAGGACTAGCAAGATAGCAAGGTTTGAAGGGCCCACATTCGGTAGAGGAGAAAAATTCACTGAGGCAAGTCCAGATTCTTCTCATTTTTCCCCCTTCAGGTTCCCATGCATTTGTAAAGCTTAGCAGACATAAGAATCCAGGAGGTAGAAGAGTTGAGAGAGCAGCTTTATAGTGACTGGGATGTATAGAGTTAATATATAGGTCCCAACAAGGAAGAAGGGCCCTGATAAATACCTCAAGCTTTCAGTTTGGAACCTAAAAGACTACAACCTGGAAATAAGGGTAAGTTCTAAAAAGACCAAGCCCTACAGAGATTAAAATCCAGCTCGACCTCTGTTGAACTATAATGATCTGCTGGTATGCAGACCATTAGCTAAAGGCTTATAAGCCTTTATACAGCTGTATACTGCATAAGCCTTTACCTTGTACTTCTTCAATTGTTCATGCCCCAAAACCAGTGTTCAATGAAAAGTCAATAGAAATTCCAAGAGAGAGGAAGAAGAAAAAAAAAAAAATGACCATAGCCATAGCCAGAGACTGACAGGTGACCTAGATATTAGAGTTAGATATCAGGCTTAAAAGAACTGGATTATGTCTTCTTATCTCGTCTTTTTGATGTCTTCAAAAAGAGACACCAAGGTGAAGAACGTCAGAAAATGGAAATCTATAGAAGAATAAAATGGAAATTCTAGATGTGAATGTATAATTATTGATCTTGAGAACTCAGCACAATGTGTCTAACAGCAGATCAGATACAGATGAAGAGAAGATTGATGATTTGGAAGCTAAATCAGTGAGACTATGCACCCTGAACTACAAGGAGGAAAAGGGATACATGAAATAAAGGAACACAAAAAAGACTAAATACATGCATGATTGGAGGCCCAAAAGGGAAAGGGAAAATGTGCAGATTTTAAATAAATTTTAAATAAATAATAAAATAAATTTGAAATAAATGAATAGAAAATAAATAATAAATTATTAAACAAATAGAGAATTTTCCAAAGCTGATGAATAATATCTGTTGCAACAGATTATCAAGCACTATAAGCTCCAGATAGGCTAAACAGATACATAAAAACATAACTAACACATCTTCATAAAATTCATAAAAACAAAACATAAAGAGAAAAATCTAAAAAGCCATAAGGAAAAAAGAAAATGTCTTTCTCAAGAGAGTAAAATAATGACAAATAGTTTTATTTCTCCACAGAAATACTGGTGCTTTAAAAGCGCTCAAAGGAAATAGAACTGCTCATAACAGCCAAAATTTGCAAGTAACTCAGAGATCCATCAATGAAAAATAAGAGTCAACTATGGTATTTTCGTACATTACAGCATACCTCAATTAAAATAAATGAACTGCTTCTAACAACAGCCCTACAAATGAATTTCACAAACAAAATGTTGAAAGAAAAAAAGGAGACACAAATGGGTATATACTTCATGATCTCATTTATACAAAATGCAAAAACAAAACTATTCTCTGGTTTTAGGAACCATGATGGAAGTTTCCAGTGAGGAGGAGGGGTTAGTGACCAACATGCCATCACGCACTGTTTCTGGAATACTGGTAATATTCTCTTGTTCCATCTGGGAGGAGTTAATATTCTTTAAGCTATGAAATTATTTGTCTTTTTTGCGTTTCTATTATAATTCACTAACTTAATCCTCATAGAAAAACAAACAATGGAGTAAAAGCTCTTTTCCTGTTAAAACCTTCCCTAACGTCAGTGCTCTGACAAATGGGATGTACAGATTTCATAATCATTTTGCTGAAGAGGAGTTTAAAATGAATTCCCCTGCACCACCACCACTTCCGAAAAGATAGCACCTCCAAGGACCCCTGAAATGCCACCAATGCTACATTCTAATGTAAATTGTGCAAAAATACCTGTAAAAATGTTTAGGTCTCTAATACCAATAATGTGGTTTTTCACACTCCTCTCTTTCCTCTTCTATCTGGTATTGCCTTCCTCTCTGACAATTGCTGAAACATAATGGGGAATTATATATTAAGCTCCTAGGTTCTGAAGCCAATATTATGCAAGTTTATCTCTGGAGGAAATATATTCCTCAAATTCAAAGGCAAAGTTTCTCTTTGTGAAGTTACAATGGACTGAATACAGGGGAAATTACGTGATATCTATATTATCTTAGAACTTATAAAAAAAAGAAATATAAGGAACTTTAACTCTTTAGCCAGAAAGTATGTATTTTAATTAAATAGAAAGTTTCCCATTATTACACTTTGAAGTCAGCTCTTGGCTGAGAATGTTGCAGGATTTCTTACATAAATATAAAATATTCTGTAGTCTAAAATTGGAATAATTACTACTAAATCATATAATTCTGATTATGTTTAAAATATAGGTATATAGGGGCGCCTGTGTGGCTCAGTGGGTTAAAGCCTTTGCCTTCGGCTCAGGTCATGATCCCAGGGTCCTAGGATCGAGCCCCGCATTGGGCTCTCTGCTCCATGGAGAGCCTGCTTCCTCCTCTCTCTCTGCCTGCTTCTCTGCCCACTTGTGAACTCTGTCTGTCAAATAAATAAATAAAATCTTAAAAAATATATATATATATGTATATATCCCCAGTATTTATCCCTGAGACAATCTTGAAAGTGAAACAAAACAAATAAAAAACAAAAGAGGCCTCTTAAACCAAGATCAAGCAGCATTAGAAATAAGCCAGGCCCTGTAGCAGGAGCTCTTTGACCATGGAATTGGAGCTCTATAAACCAGGACATGGCCCTGCTTCCCACACCAAAAACGAAATCTCTTCAAAGCCTACAAATACAGATCAAGGACTTATGTTGACCCTAACACCCTATTCCTTGGCTAAAATGAAGTCTTGTCTTCCCACATCTCTTGGCTATGCTTCAATTCCAACCAAAAGCTATCATCACTCTCCTTCTTTCTACAAATTGTTGCAAGAACAATCTCCTTTATTATGCTTAGCAAAATAAATCAATCAGAGAAAGACAGTTATCATATGATCTCCCTGATATGAGGAAGTTGAGAGGCAACGTGGGAGGTTTGGGGGGTAGGAAAAGAATAAATGAAACAAGATGGGATCGGGAGGGAGACAAACCATAAGAGACTCTTAACCTCACAAAACAAACTGAGGGTTGCCTGGGGGAGGCAGGTCAAGAGAGGGGGGTGGGGTGATGGACATGGGGGTAGGGTATGTGCTATGGTGAGTGCTGTGAAGTGTGTAAACCTGGCGATTCACAGACCTGTACCTGGGGCTAATAATACATTATATGTTAATAAAAAAATAAAAAATTTTTAATAAAAGAACAATCCCCTTGACCTGCTCTAAGCTGTCGGTGGAGGAGGACAACTGATGATTCTGCTGGAAGTTTAAAACAGGACACATCAAAAGAAAATCCAGGGCGCCTAGGTGGCACAGTCAGTTAAGCAGCTGACTTTGGGTTTCAACTCAGGTCATGATCTCGGGGTGAAGAGATTGAGCGAAGCGTGGGGCTGGAGCTCAGCACAGAGCCTGCCTGAGACTCTCCCTCTGCCCCTTGCCCTGCTCTTGCTCTCTCTCCCAAATAAATAACTCTTTAAAAAAAGAAAAGAAAAGAAAAGATCAGTAGCCACCCAGACTGTGACACGCCACCACCAGTAAAAAGCTGATGCCTCCGGAGTCTTCTCTCCAGCAGCATTCCTGCGAATAGATGGCCCCAACTGCTGATGACCAAACAGCAGGGGCGATAAGGGACGCTGGGGAAGGCGGGGACAGCCCGTCTGCCGCACCCTGAGTGCAGTTAACTCACACCGTCCCTGCTCTCACACTGCCCTTTTGGTTTCATGTAATAAATCTCCACTTCTTCAAGTGACAGGGAGTCGGAGCTGTTATGTTTGCTTCAGCCATGGAAAACCAGGGAGAAATCAGCCTGCCGAAAATGCAGAGCTGTTTGCCAAGGAACTCAAACAGCCACCTACCAAGTCAGCTATAATCCGAAATAACAACATGGATTTTTGCTACATGTGGATGGTCAAGATGAAGGTGACTTTAATTTTTTGTGCATTATAAGGTTTAGCAAATTCCCTGCAATTTACAATTCCTTTTCTGTGCCCCATTCTAATCTGTTTTATAATTAGAAAAGAGAACAACAACCACAAAGCTTACTTAGGCTTTTAGCAGCCAGCCCTTTTAAAGATATTTTAAATGATTCGTGTGTTTGACATGTTGCCTGCATTTTCACCGTGAGACTCTCTTCTTTACTCACCAGATTTGGGAGGGTGGGAAGTAGAGGACATACGTCAAGCAAGTGACATGTGTATATCAAAATTGATTCTGGTTTCACCTAGATAAAACCTGCATCTGACTTAGGACCTTTCTTGGAGTTTCTCATGGATCCTGGGAGACTGACTGATTCCTCATTTCCCATAATTTAAAAGTATTATCTGCTCAGTTTGAACAGGTGTTTAGGAAGATGACTACTATCTCTTTAGTGCTTCCCTACTTGAGCGCAAATGTGTGTTTTTTTTTTAAATTCCCAAGACAATGGAAAGTCCATCTTTTCACATTTCCCATTTTATAGGTGAAGAAACTGAGAATTTCTAACATAGCAACAGAGGAAAAACAGGTAGCAGTCCCAGAATTTTGCTTCATGTCTACATGCTTTGAAATTTGCTTTTTTCCTCAGTCCTTCATATTACTCCCCACTGAGAAATGTCACTGGTATTCTCTGTTTTTGTAAATTGACCTGATTAAAGGTATAATACTAATAGTAGTCCGTCTGAATTTAGAAACTCAAACTCACAAATTACATCATATCTCCTCTGTCTACTTAGATAGATTTTCTCAACCTTGACACTTCTGGTGTTTGGGACTAGATAATTCCTTGGTGGGGGTGGGGAGTGGGGGTGGCAGGAGGCTTGGCTCCCTATCCATTGTGGGATTTTAGCAACATCTCTGGCTTCTACCCGCCAGTCGCCTACAGCACCACCAACCCCAAACCATGACATTTGAAAATGTCGTCAGACTTAGCCAATATTCCCTGAAGGGCAAAATCACCTCCAGTTGAGAACCACTGACTTAAGAAATCCAACCAGCACTTGAAGCTTCAGACAAGAGTTTATATCCTCTTCTCTTTAATTGAAAGCATTCCACAAATTCTAAGTGAATCCTTTCTCCCAGTTATAAACCGTTAAAGGACTCAGATTAATCCTTAACAAACTGTGCCTTCGTAATACTATTCTCTTTAGGAAGTTTAGCCAACCTCACATGGCCCATTTGTAGTTGCGTTTGTTTGGTGTTATTAGTGTTATTAGGCAATTTCTCAAGATTTCCTCTCTCTGTATACAGGAGCCATGAGACATGAAAGGGAGAGGAGCATCAGTCCTAAAAACAGAGAGAACTGGATTTTAATCCCATCTCTAACATTTACTAGTTATGCAATCATCAGAGAGTCTTCTTAAGGGCAAAATAAGGATTTTAGATTTGAAGAGCAAGGCAGTGTTATAAAGGCTAAATATACCTACAAAGTAACATTTCTGTGACCTCAAACATATAGCATATAGCAGTGTCTTGATCTCCTGAATGGTAGGTAAGATCCTAAGAGTGTTCCAAAAACCATGGTTCTGGAAATTATTGCAAGATCAGTGGCAGAGGTGAGTAAGCACAACCCATTATTCCACTCGTGATATTTCCACATAGCACACTGGCCTCCTCAATGTTCCTTCTGCTCCCTTAGCACCTGTGAAAAGCTACTCCTCTTGCCTCTAACAGACTCTCCCTAGAAGTTCGTACGGCTTTCCCTCCTCGACTTCCAGTCTATGATGAAATGTGAAATTTCTCAATGAAAGCAGACCAAAATAACCTCTTCCCAGCCTAGCACTCTTGACGCAATGAACCTATTCTAGTTCTTGGGTTGCGCGATATTATTATGTTCTTAATATTTTCATTATAAGGACGATGCATACATTATGTTTCTTGTTTGTTTTCTCACACTGGAACCTAAACTCCTTGAGAGAAAGAACGTTCCTATTTTATTGAAGCCAGTACCTGGAAAAGAGGCTGGCACACATTAGAAGGGCAACTCAGAGGGGCAAAGAGACAAGGACTGCCTAGTCTCCAGTTCTGACAGAGCAGGTCTGGTCTTTGTGCTTTTATCTGCCGGGGACCCAGGAATGAGTTTCCACAGCAGTATTCAGGCTCTTTCTCTAACTGCTTCAGAAACAGTCCTACACACATGCAGTCCTTAGGTTTTCATTGTTTAACCTAATTTGGTTACATATCTCAGCATATGGCACATCCACTAGTCAACAGCCTCATTCCACGTCATATTTATTGTTTCACTGATTTTCATTTTGTTTTTAAGTAACAGGAAACTTTTTAAAATATAATAGTTCATACTCAACACTGCGTGTTTTACTATAAAACAGTTTTCCCATATGTGTTTACTATAAACACATATGGGAAAACTGATAAAAGTTAAAACTAATGAAATATATTATTGTACGTTTGTTTTATGAGTTCAAACATATGATACTACAAAGTCAATCCATGAGAATAATGAGATCATTTCAATGAATAAAATCATTTGAGATCAGGAATTAAGCCTGAGAACTAGTCTTCTATCAGCCTCAAGTGATTTATATCCACGTTTTTTTGTTTTGTTTTCACAATATTCAGCAGACTTTGAATCCTCTAAATAAGGTAGCTGCAAATAGTAATATTTATTAAGAGCTATTTGCCATCTCAGAATACTTAAACGTATCTACAAAGCCATGAGAACAGAATAGTAGAAAATGTGTTTCAGGGTTGAAAAACTATAAATGTTTAACAACTAAGTGCATTAGGAGGTGCCTGGGTGGCTCAGTTACTTAAGCATCAAACTCTTGATTTTGACTCAGGTCATGATCTCAGGGTTATGGGATGGAACCCCACATCAGGCTCTTTGCTCAGCAGAGAGCCTGCTCAGCCCCCCACCCCTCCCCCACCCACACTTTCTCTCTATAATAAATAAATCTTTTTTTGTTAAAACAGAGATTGCATTATCGCATTCCTAACGACAAATAAGACAAATTGAAGCCCACGCAAGTTTCAAAGAAAAAAATAATGAGGAAAATCTCAATATAACAAAAAAAAAAAAAAAGGGGGGGATTTCCAGCAGGGAAAGAGCTGGTGACAGGCAGTAGTGACAGGGAGAGTTGGGATGTGGTAACAGGGAAGGAGAGGAGGGTGTTGGAATCTTGACTCCTTGTCTTGAAGGCACCACGCTAAGCTGCAGGACCCCTTGGACTGACAGAGCAGTCGAGAGAATATAAGGTATTTGTTCATGTCTAAATACTCTTCTCTTTCTTGAATATTGCCAGAGCCTAAACAAATAAACAAATAAGATTAAGTCAACAGAGTTTGAAACATGTGTATATGCATGTGTATATCTCCACGTGTGTGTATACATATATGCACATGTAGAGTCAGCATACATGATAGGTAAGTGTCTCTCAATAAGTATGTATCTCTATAAAAACATACATTACAACCATATATCTGTGAAACTCTGTTCTAGTGATGCTTGAAACATCCCACATTCCTCTACAGGTGAACAGCCACCCTACCTATTACACCGGAAGGGGGAAATATGTAAATATTCCAGTTGACTTGTGCAAAAGCATTCCCTTGATGCAAAATTCCATGGCTTGTTTTCACTCTACTTAATGTGCATATTGAACATAATCCTGAAGATTATATTATGCCGAGGACATGATTTTTCAGTTATTTGCTTGCCTCATGTCTCCTGCAGAATGAGTTGGGATTTAGTGTTAGAAGCAATTATGAGTTTCACACGTTACGCTTATAAAGTAACAGAATATGTATTTCTTATACTACCTTATATACTGATCGATGAAGGGAGAACATATAATTTTATCAGTTGACTGTGGCAGCTGGTGAGTACATTTCATTTTCACTCATCCTCCAGGTAATAAAAAATAATGAATACATCAATATACTTTACTGTTTTATGTAAATGTTTCATGCAGTTAAAGAGTTATAAAGTCAAAATCAAACATTAATGGCAGAGAAAGAAAGGCACAGTCTTAGAAGCAGAAGGGGGATATGTTTTCTGGTCTGTTATGAATAAGAGATTTTAGAAAAAAGATTCTACTTTGGTCTAATGGTGGTGATGTTTTAACTAGTTTAGCATGAGCTAAAACTGGCTGACAACCTGTTTTGTAAATAAAGTTTTATTAGAACAGAATAGTCATCCTTTATATATTTTCTATGACCGTTTTCTGTGCTATAAGGGCAGAGTTGAGTGGCTGTAACAGAGGTGGTCTGAGATATTACCTGGCCCTTTACAGAGTTCGTGGACCCCTGAGCTAGTCCCTCCCCTGCCTCCTAGAGGGTGTGGAGCAGGTGGCCCTAGGCAGCAGATTGGTCCTGAAACAGCCCTTGCATTGTAGCATCACCATTAAAGGATATGGTAGGCATGGTCCACACCTCTCCCAGCCCCCCGTAGCTGGTTCACCTGTTCTTCAGGAACCCAGAAAAGCACACCCACAGGCTTAGTGCCAAGGCTACCCTCCTTAGAATCCTTCTTTCTCTTAACAAGGGGAACTGCCCGTGCCTGCCCCAGGCTGCCCTGTAGTTGCGGGTGCGAGAGGCTACCAATGCCTGGGCAAAGGCTGCTGGTCCTGGAGGCCAAGCACGCTGATGTCTGTGTCAGTCGTGCCAAGGTCTGATGCTGGGGACATGGTAGATAACCACAGCGACGATGTTCCTGCTGTTGCTGCCAGAAACGGCTGTCGTCGCTCGTCATACAACGGATGCCGCCATTGTCTGCTCATCGCATAATGAGCGGTGCCACTGGGGTGTGACTTGCACCACTGCCCAGCCCTGCGGCCAGGGCCCGTGCGGATGGTGCCAGAGAGAAGTAGAGTCAGCTGCTCTCGTGGTCACTCTTTTTTTTTTTTTCCCCCAAAAGCAGACTGCTCAGGTAAGACTCGTCTGGAGTCTGGGAGGATAGGGCCGACACAAATCTCTCCTCGTCCTGCTGAATGATGCTTTGTCATGGGACCAAACTTCCACCCCGTTCTCTAGGCCTCACCATCAATTCACTCCCATGAAGTACCCGAGGTCATCCCATACATAAGTGTGGGCAGGTCCTCCCACCTTGTGACGCGAAGGCCCTCCAGCCTTACTCAGGCTTAGCTCTCTCCTAGCCTGCAGACCACGCTAAGCTGGAATGTGTGCTTTAGACCATGGGGTTTAACCATCTCCCTGGACTCTCTCGGCCATGGTCTTCTGCTTGATGCTCTCGAGGACCTTCTAGGAAAAATTGCCTGACAACAATCACATTCTAATAGGCTACCGAGTGGAGGGGGATGTTTTAATATTCTTGAAGGGATAGCTGCTAAATTCAGCCACTATCCTTCTGGAAGGGACTGTGGCTTCATGAGTTCATGGGCATATGCAGTGAGAAACAGTGAGGTCTACCAGTGGCGGAGGAGCCTGGCTCACACTGGACATCTGGGGACGCAGGTATGCAGAGATGATATTGTATGACAACAATGCTGAGCTCCTGTTCAGGGTGAACTGTTATTAAATAAAAGTTCAAACCAACTGGGTTTTTAAATGTGCACATGCACCTCTTAACTGATCAAACCCAGCCAGGGTGTTTGGGGGGTAAGCCTCAATCTCAGCTTTTAGATATTCAGGAAAGCTATCACTTAATCATAGGCATATAAGATAAATCATGTAGGAGTTCTAGAATTCCTGATTTTCTTCAGTCTTTTTGCATCTTTTCCTGTCATACACTGCAGAGCTTATTGGAATTGCGGTAAAGTCCTTTGTGAGCATTAATGCCTCCTGCGTCCTGACATATATCCTACAGGCTTCCCTGTTGCTGATGAGGACTAGCACAGTGCCTATTCAGGGACTCTATTGGTCCCCTGGAGTCCATGGACCTCTTCACTGCATGTAACCAGCAGAGACTGCCCATGGATGACCTCATATATTCAAGCTTGCTGCCTGGATAATTCCGTTGTCTTGGGATTCTGCTTTCCTGGTAATCCCCAGAAGGGCTAGAATAACCCTGAGGTGCAGGGCAGCCAATATACGATGGAGAGAATGTTGGACAAGGGGACATGAGAATCCATGAAACAGTCTTTCCCCTTCTTTCCCCCAAAGTGACAATTTAAAAAGAATTACAATCCAGGGGCACCTGGGTAGCTCAGTTGTTAAGCGTCTGCCTTTGGCTCAGGTCATGATCTCAGGGTCCTGGGATTGAGCCCTGCATCGGGCTCCCTGCTCAGCTGGAAACCTGTTTCTCCCTCTCTCACTCCCCCTGCTCATATTTCCTCTCTCACAGTCTCTCTCTGTCAAATAAATAAAAATCTTTAAAACAAACAAGCAAATAAATAAATAAATAAATAAATAGAAGTAAAAACCATAACCGACATTTGGGAGACACACCATAGTCTGAGCAATCCGTCTAACTTTCACAGAGCTGTGACCTGCTGGGCAAAAGAATCCCCTTGTCTTTGCTCTCCCTCCTTTCCCACTTAATTTCCTTTTCGTCTCACTTCTGCTTGCTGAAAATTGTTCTCCCCAATAAAATATTAGCACATAGCTTGTGCCTCAGGCTCTGCTTTCTAGGGAATCTGTTCTAAGACAATCCCAGCAGAATTTTATTTAGGTAGAAAAAGCATGTGTAGTTCAAATGTGTAGCACATGAGTCCTCAAGGTGTTAAACAGTATATAAATTGAAGAGGGTGGGGAGGTAAGGGGGCAGGGGAGAAAAATAAGACAAAATAACCTCTAATTCCAACCTTTCCAGTATGGGGCCCTTTCCTGAATCTCAGTTCCCTGACCCTAAAAGAGGGAAAAATCATAGCCTCTGGGCAGTAAGAATGAAACGAGATAATGGATAGGAAGTGAGATAGAGTATGTCATAGTTAATATATAGATTGCCGAGTCAGGCAAACCTTGGTTGGAATCCCAGATCCATCTTTTACAATCTATGTTAACTCTGGCAAGTCAATATTTAACCTTGATATAACATATAGTTTATAGAAACATTGTGAATTACAAACAAAAGAATGCATGCAAAGTGCTTAGCACTATGCCTGGAATAGAGCTGCTATTAAATATCATCTATTATTATTTTTAAAATTATTTGTGATGTTGAAAGCGTTATACTAACAATAGTTATTACTAGCTCATTATAATTTTGATGATTTCCTTTTTCATATGCATTCCATCATTTACATGAAACTGAAGATATGGCTTTTGCAAATGAAATGATCCCTACAATAGGAATAAATGACCAGATTATAGGATCTTCCATTTAATTCTTGCACTTTTGTCACAATGAGAAGCTGTACAATGGTACTTGTGGAACTGAAGTAAATATAATATGGAAATGAGGCCAAAGATTCATGAAGCTTCTTTATGTGTCAGGAACTAGTTATTAAGAAAAGATTTTTATTCAAGGAGCTTATGGTTCAGAAAGAAAGACAACAGTGGTAATTTATTCGAGTGCGACAAGATAAATACAAGGTATTATAATACCAGAGAGACACTTAACCTAGTATGAGTGGACTTGACCATTGGGATTTATACAAACAGCCTTTTTGATAATAAAAGCTGACATAGGAGACAGACACATTTTCCTTATTATTTTGAAGAAAAGCAGTATTTTTTTAAAGGAATGGTTTGGAAAACAAATTTGAGATGGTCCATCTTTAATCTCATCAAGTACCCATCAAGACTTATCTTCAGCTCAGAAAAAGTTTAGGAGACTGAAAGTTTGAAGAGGAAAGGATGTTAGGAATCAACTTTCCACAATAATAATGCATCTCTTTTAGCCTCATGAATTTCCAGAATCTTCTTTACCTGGAGAAGTGGTCGGGAAGCGAATCTAAACTCCTCTTGAAATCTCTTGTCCCCAAGGATGAAATTTATATGTTTAGGATGAGCTGAGAAGTTGGTCTCAGTGGTAGAAAAACCCACAAGAATCTCTGCCTTGTGATTAGGCACAAAAAGTCAATGATGGCCTACATCTCTAAACACCAGGACAAGTGGGTGTTTAACAAATAATAACATTTGCCAGTGGCAGTCATGAAACAAGTCTCTTCCATGCTATGAAAGCAGCAGTGAAACATGAAAAAGATTGAGAGGTGTTCGGTACAAACTGCTCCCCTATATTTGTGTGGTTTCCTTTCCTTTGCCTGGGGGAGGAAAGAACTAAGTAAAAGCACTCACTTACAATTCCTAGAACATTTTCTGTGAGGCGGAAAGTAGAAAACAATAGATATCTATCTTGGTGGAATGAAGACTCTAGTAGGTTTATGAGCTCTTTGGATGAAAAAATATATGCTTTATCTCGAGCCTATTTCAAAAAGGAATCAGAAATTTTCCTATACTCTAAACTATACAGATCTCTAGCTCACCCTGCAGTGCAAAAGTAAAAATCATTTTTATTACTAGTAGTAGTTATAGTAGTAGTTTTCATTGGGCTTATTATGAGCTTACTATTGAGCTTTTAATGTGCCAAAAACTGTCCTCAGTGCTTTATATAGCTGATTTTGATTTTCTTAGAGAAAATCCTTAGCCTTGAGAATAAGGCTGGTGGGAGAGATTGGGGGAGGGGGTGGTGAGATGATCCTTGGAAATAGGAACAAGGGATTGAGAGGTAGGAGATAAAGAAGGAGCAAAAACTAATATATATCTTTTACCTAGGTCACTGATTTTTGACCACAAGGTCTTGACCCTTTCAAGACTTCTAAAAAGCATGTAAAATGAATTCCATAATTGGTTGTTTTTTTTTTTTCTGAACAACAGGAGGCTGGGGCATTTATCCACTGGCTTCCAACTCCCATTTGCTAAATGTTGCCTCCTCTGAACCTCTGGGCTCCCCCTGCTCATGAGCTAAGGGGAGTATCAAGGTTTGGAGAGACCTTGGGGCAAAAAGAGAGAGAGAGAGAGAAAAGCAATGCTTGAGGTAGGGTGTGATCAGTGTGTGTCAAAACCATCCATCAAAGCTTTGGCTGAAATGAGAAGGGGGCCAAAGAGATGCTACAAAAGCAACAGGAGGGTCTGTGATACAGCTAATTGTACTTAATGTTCTCAATGCCCTATTATACCATCATCACCCCCATTTACTGATACTAATGCCAAGAGAATGAATATAACTTGCCCAACTTCACATAGCTAGTAAATGGTGTAACAGGACTTCACACCCAAGCAGTACAGTCCCAGAACCTCAAGTCTTAACCATCTCATTATGTGCCACCAGTAAACTATTCTCTACAACCTCCTGTCCCAGACACTCATTTTTCCTGTGCTAAGAAATACACATGTGGGCGTGTACATACACACACACACATACACAATTTCCAAGTATTAAATTTCCAGCTAAAAAGACTTCCCTAATTCATCCTCTTGTTTTCTTTTTTCTTTCCTTTATTTTCCCCTAACTCATCTTTGAAAAGCAGGTAACTTGAGAAATTTAGAGGATTTCATTGATGTTGTCAGTACACTCGGGCGTGGACTGTGTATGTTGCTTCCAGCAAGGCCGTCTAATAAAATTATCCATCAGGACTTCTGGATTGCCTCTTGGGGTTATTTGCACAGAGAAGATATTCCCATCTACAAGGGTATGAAGATTTTTCATAATAATCACACTGCTGCTAAAGCTCCAGGCTAGAATATCTCCATTATGGAAATCTAAGCATTGTATTGTGAGAATGGAATGAGCTGGTTTACCTAGCCCACTGAGAATGGAACATAAGTTAAACATTCTCTTGGGCTTTTAAGTTTTGAGATGATGCGTGATTTTCAAAAGTGAGAAAGAAAGCCTACTTTACTAGATGGGTGAGTAAGGAAGGCTGTAAATTTTGAAGAAAAAAAAAAATCCCTAGAGAAGTAGCTAACAAAAATACTCTCTCTGTGTAGGCTGTGGTAGATATTGCAGTGCACAGACTCATAAGTGAGATGACTATATACGTATCCATCAGATCTGGGATACTTTTTTTTTTAAGATTTTATTTATTTATTTGTCAGAGAGAGCGAGCACAGGCAGACAGAGTGGCAGGCAGAGGCAGAGGGAGAAGCAGACTCCCTGTTGAGCAAGGAGCCCGATGTAGGGCTCGATCCCAGGACGCTGGGATCATGATCTGAGCCGAAGGCAGCCGCTCAACCAACTGAGCCACCCAGGCGTCCCCAGATCGGGGATACTTTTAGGTGAAAGGAGAAAGGAGGCACTATTGATAAATTCTAAACATTCTAAAGTTAATGTACCAGTGATTGTGATAGTCAATTTCAACATACATGTGTGTGTATGTATAATTTACACAGAAATTTAAAGACTAAAATAGGTCAGGGCTTGAGGCGCACATGGGTGGCTCAGCTGGTTGTTCGGCATCCAACGTTTGATTTCGGCTCAGGTCATGATCTCAGGGTTGTGACACTGAGCCCTGTCTCAGGCTCCTCACTCCATCTGGTATCTGCTTGTCCCTCTCCCTCTACTCCTTTCCCCATGCATGTGTTCTCTCTCTGTCTCTTTCTCTAAAAGAAAGAAAGAAAGAAAGAAAGAAAGCAAGCTAGCTCAGTTTTTTTATTAAGACCATAAACACTAGAAATAAAAGAACTCCACTGATGTCATATATAAATTAATGTGTATGGTACGTATTTCCTGAATTTCCAATCACATTCCTAGTAAATACAAGAGTTTGGTAACAGATAAAAGGCAAAAAAATAGCATAACCCCAGCTTTATATGCATTTATGGTCCAGTATAGGAGGCTAGAGAGTGATAACTAATAAGTAATAATGATTTATGTATCCTAGATAATAAGAAGATTAAAAATTAATATTGGATTATGAGTTTTCTGGGGACAAAGAACTCAGTCTGTCATAGGCATGAATACACTGTAGGGCAACCAACCATCCTGGTTTGTCCAGAACTGAGGGCTTTCCCAGGACACAGAACTTTCAGTGCTAAAACCAGAGATGTTCTAAGTGAATTAGGGTTCCAGCCTGGCAATAAAGAAATCTCGAGTGGATCCTGGCTATTCCTCAAAACAAACAAAACAAGCATAGGAACATGAATGCATACACGAACAGGGTTAGTAGATGGTATTCATTTATACTGAGTTCTGCCATTTCTCAAGTACTTTATATACATCATTATCACAACAAGGGTCTGAGCTAACTAACAGAAGGGGAAACTGAGGCTCAGAGAGTTACTCCCTTTGCCCCAGTCCCCACAGATTGGAAACTGCCGAGCTGAGAGTGAGGTAGCAATCATCCTGTGCGGTCTGACTCCAAAGGTCCCAAGCGTAAGGAAAGAGGAGGTTCTAAGTTCTTTGCTCAAAACCTCAAAAGAGACAGAAATGTGGAATTGGAATTGAATTCCTCATCCTGGGGAAACCAGCCATGTTTTATTTATGGAGAGCCATTTTGTTTTTATTAACACACACACATGCCCAAGATAGTTTGCGTGCCTCCCTCCCTCCCGGCAGCTGCTTTGAAGCCGACCAGAAGCCCAGGGGGAGCTGAGCTGTTTCTAGCAGCTGTTTCTCAAACACCTAACTTCATTTTCAGATCAGAGCTGGGGTTTGAAGCCTTAAAACCTTTGCTGCTTCAATCACATGAGAGCAGAAGCAGCCAAAACCATCAGCGCCTCCCCCAGCAGCCTACATGAATGCTTCTCTGTGTGCTGGGTGCTTCGGGCATGATATGGTGTGGGGCTGTCTTGTTCCGTCTGCGTCCAAATTCTCTTTTCCTCACTTGTCTCTAACAGAGACACACACACACACACACACACACACACACACACACAGAAGGAAGCGGTATCTCACTCAAACTCAAGCCAGCTAGCGAGCTCTCCTTCTTCTCCATCCCTCCCTCCTACATTTTTCATTTTATGATTCACAAGTACTTAAATTCCAAAGAGGATAAGAAAAATGACAGTTGTCCATCCTAAAAATGCCAAGTTAGCATTCTGTCATATTTGACAAAAATGTTGTGGAAAGAGATCACATGTTATAGACAGGTGGGCACTCTTAGTCCCTGCCCAACCACAGTCCCCTCCTTTGCTCTCAGTCAACATCGTGACAACATGGTGTGATCCTTCCCATCAGGTTCATATGCTTTTATTAATACATATGTGTCCATAACCAATAGGAAATATCGTGGGTAGGTTATTTTTTTATTCTTCACTAAGAGCATCATATTGTGTAGCCCTACTTAGCTCTTAAATTTTTACTGAGTATTTTTGTTTTTACAGGTGCAGTCATGTGAATACATGACAAATTAGCACATTGCTTTTTGTTGCTTTGCAGTCTTCTGTCACATGAACATTACAGTTTCTTTTTATTTCCCAATGTTAAATGCATAAATTATGTTTCACTCCCTCTTGCCTTTCTGTGCTGCAATAACTTTGTGAGGCAGATTTTACCTTATGATCTCCATTGTACGGAGAGGGAAATTGAGTTCGATGTAAATCAGATAACAAGTCAAATGTATGCTGTTTATGAGTGAACTACTGAAACCAGGAAACGGTGCAGAGGAGCATTTAACTTTTTGTTTTCCACACACAATAGACTCCACAAGAAAGTTAGGAAAAGGAGTAACACTTCCTTCTGGAGTATCGACCAAGAAAGCCTTAATGTTCCCCTCAGCTAGACTAAATTTTAGACAAGTTTCTTCCTGATTGTTGGCCCATGACTTCCCTTTTCTTAGAGCATTTACTTGAGAAAACTTGGAATTGTAAATTCTTTCTCCCTCCCTTTGAGATATAAATCTCCTCCCAGCCTCTTGCTGGTTTTACAGCCCAAGAATGTCTTTCTCAAGGACCTGGGGGCCAGCCCTTCGAAATGTAATCATCAAGAATCACGGGATCCCTGTCTCCCAGTCTCTGTAAAAGGACAGAAGCCTAAATTCCAAAAGGGACAATCAGCAGACACAGCTGGTCTAGTCACAATGACCACCCTTATCCCTAAAACCCTCAAGGACCTTCCCATGAACTCACACCAGCTTTGGAAGACCCATTTGCCTTTCGTTCCAGCAAAGATGAATTCAATCTCTCTCCCCTATTGCCATAGTCTTCAATAAAGTCTTCCTTGTGATTTTTACAAGCTTCTGGTGCAATTTTTCTCTTATAGGATCAACTCTCTGCCATAAACTTCCTCAACCTAGACTCTCCCTCTGAGAAGGTCGTTATCCAAATCAGTCCACTTGCTTCCTCCTTTTCATATTTCCAATATTTGCTAAAGAATAAAATACGGAATCATGTGATTTCTAAAATTTTCAGTATCTTTGGTGTTTCTTCAAACCACCAAAGGATGGAGACATTATCAATATTAAGGACACACCACCTTTTGTCCCCATGCTATCCATTCTTTCCCTTTTGTTCAAAATTAGGAGTTTTCTCTGGAGCCCAGAGCATTGCTGGGATTCCCCCTAATCCACAAGCCCAAAATTGCCTAAAAACCACAACCATAACACACATAGCTGTCTACCAAATGTGATCATCTTCAATCCTGGGCTATGCGGTTGCACATCTGATCCCTCTTCTGCTTGTAAGAAAAAAAAATCTGGAGACCATGTAGGAGCTGTAGGATGCTACCTGCATATTCTGTTTCAGACTCTGTATAAGTGATACAGCGGCAGAATAAGTCATCCCATTTCAGCCTACTGACCATGAAGTACGTTACACTAACACTTGTGGTATTTCCTGAACAATACCTTCAGTAGAGGTTATTATGTGAAGATAAATATATGTGTCCAGAAGCAAGAAGTGTTTTCAGAGCAAGCACAGAGCCCTGAATTCTAAGATGAGTGTCTTTTACCTAATATGAGTAACTGAAAGCTTAGAGGGTGGGACAGAGGGGAAAACATCAAGACATACATGGCAAGGAATGACTAAAGGAGGTTCTAGGTACATTCTGGAGAGTAAAAAATCCAACAACAAATTGTGCTTATTTCTCTACCAAAGAGCAACCTCCTACCCAATCCCTCTATCACATCCCCAAACGAGCTGCCTTATTACTTGACAGTCAGAATTATCACTTCTTTCTATTTTATTATTATCTTTTTATCTTGTAAAGATCTTTCGGAGAATAGTTTTAGGTTCACAATGAAACAAGAGGAAATTACAGAGATGTCCTATTATAATTCTTACCTACATGCAAGCTCAGTGTCCCCCACTATTTCATCACTCACCAGAAGGACACATTTGTTACCTAGGACGAATATACACTGATACATCATAATCACCCAAAGTCCGTGGTTTACCTTATGGTTCACTCTTGGATGTAGTACATAAGCCTCTAGACAAATGTACAGTCGTGTATTTTATAGTACCACACAGTGTTTTCACGGCCCTAAAAGTCCTCGGGGCTCTGCCTATTCATCTCTCCCACCCCTCAGCCCACCCCAGTCCTGGTAACCACCAATCTTTCTATTGTGACCACAGCTTGACCTTTCCCAGAAAGTCCTATGGTTAGAATCACACATTAGGTGGCCTTTTCAGACTGGCTACTTTCACTTAGTAATATGCAATTTAAGGTTCTTCTGTGTCTTTCAAGTCCCTCACATGTGTTTATAATGGGGTAAACTCAGGCAAACCCCCTTTAGCCAGAACCCTTTACAAAAGCTTTTGGTGAGGTTTAATTGGCTGTAACAAGAAAATGCATGTTGTTGTTTTTTTCTCCAACATTGCTCCAAACAAGGACATTTTACTCTTTTTCAAAACCTAATGTCTCCATCCAGAGAAAACAAATTGAATTACTCCAGAGCACATGTGGGGCATTAGGCTGGCCCGCACATCGGGGCTTCTGAGCACATCCCAATAAATGGCGCAGAGAGGATCCTGTTGCCTGTTCACAGAAGGGCTCAAGTGGGAGGTCTGAGTGGTTCAGTGCTATCAAGACTCACAGAAATCCTCTCACCCGTCTAAGCCATTTGCTCTTCCACAACGTACTTCTGAAGCATATTTTTGTTTTAATAAATCAAGTATTTAAGCCATATTGTAAAACACAACAAAACAAGACTCCCAGCTCCTGAGGATTGTGTGCCCACCTGAGGACAAGATGCTCACCCTCCCAGTGATGATAGACTGATACAACCTAACCACGTATAAGTTCAAGGGGTGTGCGCGCGCATGCGTGCGTGTGTGTGTGTGTGTGTGTGTGTTTAATCACAGCCAGAGACACTGGAGAAATGTCAGACCCCGCCCACATACCTCAAAGCTTTCAGCAGGAAAGAAAATGTTGATGATCTTCAGTTTCATCCCAAAGGGAAAAGGGAGTCTCTCTAACTTGGAAAAAAAAAAAAAAAAAAAAAAAAATCAAAATCAAAATAAGGCTATTTGTTCTCCCCGCAGAGTTACCAAAAAAATTCCTCAGGTGCGAGGCTGGGACACAAGACAGACCAAAGCTTAGTGAAGCAAGTTTGAAGAAAGGGTCTTGTTAAAGTAGCAGATGAGAGGAGGGTGAGTGTCTTCAGCAATGCAGGGGGGTTTTTGGTTTGTTCTTTTGTTTGGTTGGTTGGTTGGTTTTGGGTTTTTTTAGTATAGTTGACACCCACCCAATGTTACGTTAGTTTCAGGTGTCCAACTTTGTCATGTGAGAAGTTGATAATGATGCTGTGTCCCCACAAGTGTAGCTCCCATCTGCCCTGTTACATCACGAGTCAGTGCCACTGACTGTAGACCTTCCGCTATGCCTTTCATTCCCCTGACTGACGCCCCTGTAACCCGTAGTCTGTGTCTCCCTCTCCCCTCCCCCCATTTTGCCCATCTCCTCCGCAAGGTTTCAAACCTTGCTGCTCACTAGAAGCAGCTGGGAAATGTTTCAAGTTCCCTGCTGCTCAGAACCAAGGACACACTGCAAAACTGCTACAGAAAGGGCCAGGCATTCCTGTTTCTAAAAAGTTGCCTGGGTGATTTTAACATGCAACCAAGGTGATATCGTAGATCTAGACAAAATAATTTTCCTGCTCAAGCGTGAATACCCAGGGCACCTGGGTGGCTCAGTCAGTTAAGTGTCTGAGTTCAGCTCAGGTCATGATCCCATGGTCCTGGGATCGAGCCCCACATCAGGCTCCCTGCTCAGTGGGGAGCCTGCTTCTCCCTTTCTCTCTGCCTGCTGCTCCCTTTGCACGTGCTCTCTCTCTGACAAATAAACAAATGAAATCATTTTAAAAAAAGTGAAACATATTGCATCCCCAATGTCGGCCTTTTCACTATCTTGAACAAAATTAATCTGCATTTATTCATTTCTGTAATCAAAGGACTGGCACATATCAGGAACTCATTCATAACTGATGAATAAATGAATGAATGATCACCAGCGAGCAAAAATATTACAAATATTACAAATATTCATAAGTTATCATAAAGAATTTATGGAAAAGTTACAAAATATATATGCAAGGTATTCATCACACTGTAGTTCATAGATCTGATATATCAATTACAATGTATCTGTACAACAGAGTTCTGTGCAGACACTAAAATAATGTTGCAGGTTATTTTTTAATATAGGGAGCTGTCCCTGATGTATTATTGATAAAGAGCACACTAAAAACAGCACTGATAAAATAATAATTTTGACTTAGCAAATAAATTTGTGTGTGTGTTTATGCGTTTACATAGAAAAATCGGAGAGGCATCAACATTAATGTGGTTATCTACGGAAGAAAAAAATAAAGATGGTTTTCACTGCCTTCTTATACCTTTATTTTCTTTATTTTCCTCAGCTCATATTACCTTAAGAATTGCAGTTTCTCCATATGTACATTTTTTTCCCCAGAAGTTGGGAACAGCTATATCCCATCCCGACTGCATGCCCTTCTTGACCTCAGAACGCTCACCACCTGTGCATCCAGTCCACCCAAGCTACAACAGTGGAGGGGGAGAAGCATTGATCTTCCCTGCCCTTTCTCATACCTCTAAGGGTCAGCCTCTATCCTTGATATTGTCACCTCTACTCTCCAAGGAAGTCCCCACTGGAAATTGATCACTTCATTTGACCTGGTACATCCAGTTACATCCATTAAACCTATTTCTTTAGGACATCTGCTTCTCTATGTCTTGGAGCTGGGTTACCTGGTATAACTATTTCTCAGCGCACATGAGAGTCATGCCTAGTATTGCCACCCTTCACCGTTAGAGTTGTGTTTTGAGGCCATATCCAAACATGCCTGTGCCTCTAATGTGACAAGACAGTTTCCAGAAACAGGACCATGGTGAGGACCTTATCTCTCTCTGATAATGGGAGAGAAGATGTAGTAGAGCGGAGAAGTAAATACTGAAATAATGGCAGCTGGAAATATTTGGGTGCTTGCTGTGCCTGATACCGCACAAGCACTTTGAGGGATTAAGAAATATAAATATTATAAACGCACTATGTATGTATAATGCTGATAATATGGAGACATTACCCATTTCATAAATGAGAAAACAGAGCCTTAAAGAGTTTAAAACTTGCCCACGGACATATGAACAGTAAGAAGCAGAGCTGGGATCTTATCACAGGCTTCAGTTTCTCTTCCCTGGTGGACTACACAACAATGTCCACCAGGGAAGAGAAACTGAAGCCTGTGGTGTTGTTTCTGGAGCTTCTAGAAGCTCAGTATAATTCAGTCCTCAATACTGATTATGTTCATTTCTGGGTAGGTAGAACAAAACATGACTAGAGTCCGTTAGGGGCTTATACTGATGTAGCATTTTATTCCAGCCATGGAAGAAGAAAACCAAATTTCTCAAGTATCTTTTATCTTCTAGACTAGTGATTGTCCAGATGTGGTCCCTAGGACCAGCGTCCCCTGAGGTCTTACTAGCAATACAAATTATGAAGCCCCACCCAGACCTACTGGCTCAGCATTTCCCTAGGAGTGGGATCCAGAATCTGTGTTAAACCAGGTCTTCCTGGGGAGAACCACTGCTCTAGGTACCCCATCATGTGTTTCATGGGACATATTTCACTCAGTCCTCCAACAGACTCTCAAGATCAGTTCATAATTCCTGGTGAGGAAACTGAGGCATGGGGATCTGAATTAATGTTCTCCAAAAGGCAGAGCCAGTTAAGTGATGGGGCTGGAAATCTAACCAGCCTCTGGTGGCATGGTGTGAATGGGACAGAGCACATATCTGGACTCTGCCACTAGTTCAGTGCAACCTTCTTTGTTTGCTTGTGGCTGCACTGTCAAAGACACTCTGCAAAGGCATACCAAGGAATAGACTTTAATGAGAAACTAAGATACATGTGGCCACTTATCTCATAATAAGGTCCTACTTATGAAAGGATGCTATAGTGTAATTAGACACTGGGAGTCCAGGCAAAAAAAGAAAAAAGCGTGGCTCTTATTTTAACTACTTCTCTGTAATGGAGTGTTGCCGGAGAGTTATTCACACAACAGATGCTGTGAAGATATGTGCTGATTCTGTGGGTTGCTACATAACCCCACTGCAAAGAGCCTCCAGTCCTCACGCACACAGACATAAGTCCTCCCTAAGCAATATCTGATGCTTGCAGCAGAACCATAAATCGAAGCTAATGGGAGAAAATGCAACTCCTCCATTCAGACTTTCTGAAAATATTTGCCTGCAATGTTTTGTGCAACAGAGATTGCACAAATACACACACACACACACACACACACACACACGACAGTATTTATTCTGGGTTGCCTTCATTTGGAGAGCCAGATTAGGGAGGGTAATCAAGCACATTTCACTTTTACCTAGTAAATAAGTTAAATGGTCCCTGTGGTTATTCATTAAAACTTTTATGGTATGTTCATCAATTACCAAACAGCTTGAACAAAACAGAGGTAAATTAACTTTCCCAAATCCACATGGCTTGCCAAAAGGAGTGAACTCAAAGCAATTTCATTGGTTTAAAGTTCATCCAAAATACTATTAGCTTGGAGTCCAATTTTGAACTGTCAAGGGGAATATATACAATGGTAATTTCAGATCATTATCATGGCATTCCAATGCAAATGGCCACAATTTAATTCATTATCACTAACATTACATCTTTATTTTGCTACCAACTGGTGACTGACATTTCCAGGACTACAAGAAGCAAATGCTAATTAGGCCATGGTGTACTCTTACCCTTTCTTCTGTCCCTACGTTTTCCCATCTTTAGGGAGACCTGCTGAAGGCTACTTTTGTCCAGCTGCCGGCTTTTGGCATTCCTTTCCACTGCCCTCAGCCAGGCCACCATCCCCGGGATAAGATGATGCTTCTGCAGATTGCCACTTCCAGGCCTCATGCCTCTGAAATGGGTCCTACGCAATGCAGTGACCCCTTCCTTAAATCAGCCACCCAACCTCATCTAGGGACTTGAAACCTCTCTCCAGGGTGACAGAGCACAGACATTAACATGCACACACTGCCAGGAAAGTTCAAATTTGCATTTAGAGTGGACAAAAGGGAAATAAATGGCTTTCTATGCTCTTTCTTGCATCATCGGAGTCTCAAAAATTACTAATCTCTGAAATGAAGCCAGAAGGGAACTTCCTCTGCTCCTCTCATTCATGCTTAGGTAGCCTCGATTCATCTCTGAAAGCAAGCCTTTTCACTCTCAACATGAGAGGAGAAAGAGTTGTAAAATCTCAAACAGCTCCAGTAAAATGTCTAATGTGCTCAAATGAAAGCACAATTAGTAATTGAAGATCCTCAGATCTCTGGGCTACAGATTCAGGGAAAAAATATACAACATGAATATTCTTTCTATTTCCTTGATAGGACACAATAATTCTGCCTTCAAGACAATGCCTCCCTCTAGAAGTTCCACAGGAATGTCATTTATCCTCTCATTATTTAACTGCAATAATAATAATGATGATAGATGGTCATTATGTGCCAGGTCCCACAGCAATTGGCTTTGCATCTTTTTATCTTCAAAACAATCCTGCAAGATACGAATTTGGTTACCCATGAGGAAGACAGGGCTGGCCAGTACAAATGATAACAGTGAAGGGTACCTTTTAGCCAGGATGAAGAATACCTTTTGTTGGCTGCCTTCCCCTCACAGTATCACCATCCACTAAATCACTTTCCCTTCATGACATCACCATCCCCTTCCCATGTCCCTTGTACTTCCCAACTCAACTCCTTTCATTCAAATCCCTGTGTCAGGGTCTGGTCCCAGGGAACCCAAATTAAGACAACAGAAGAAGGTATGATCCAGGAATTAAAAATATATGTGCCCCATGTGGCAAATGTGGAATGTAGCATGGATAAATAAACTATTCCAGAATTACTAGACCACAAAGTAGAGTAATGCATGACAAGGAATTAAAAAAAAATGGATATATTTGAAATGCTTTCTCTATACTGAAATCCAGCTGGTCTAGAAAGCATTTCTCCTTTCACAGGATTGACACTTATATACTTTAACTATAATTTAAGGTTTCAAGCACCCTTACAATTAGGCAGGTGTACCTTACTTGGAATCACCCTTAAGAAAGTTGGCTTGCAGAAAGCCACTACTGTACTTAGAATGCCTGACACAGGATGTCACCCTCAAAGGCATAAACTCAGGTCCCCCGAAGGACACACTTTTCAATAACAACCTTCCAAAATCGCTTTTCATCATCCATCATCTATCTAATCATTAATAAATTTTGCTTTAATAACTGTACATTTCAGACTGAGAGGAAAAAAGTGGGGGAAGGGGAGAAACCTCACGTGTACATGTGCCATTGCTCCTCTACTTCTAAAAAATATAAGTGTCCTGCTGGAAAAGTGTGTGCCCTGGGGCCTGAGACTAATAGGAATTTCAAGGCCTGTTTTATGTTTGCAAGTTAATCTTTCTTTGTCCTCCATCTCAGCCAGCAAATACAATTTCATAATAACACAACTCATCTCTGTGTTTTTGAACTTGGCTTTGGATTGGAGATCATTGTGTCTTTGCCTTCAGATGTCTCACTTTGATGGATTCTATTTCAAAGGGAGAGATAAAACCCAAAGTTCATTCTCACAATGGGACATCCTTTCAAGCCAAAGAGAAATGTTGGTCCTCTTTGTGGCACACAGCAGCCCAGATTCACTTTGAGATCCTCTCTTGAAAGTCCCTGGGCAAGTGCAAAACGGCTGTCAGTGATTTATTCCGTGCCACTAGCAGAACGGAATTGCTACAGCTACCTCCATTACACAAGTGGGCAGACTGAAGTTGCAGTAGCAAGGCAGGGCGGAGACCTCGGGGGAAATGGGTTTCCTCATTGCCTCCTCCTAATTACTAGCCATGTAGCTAAGCTCTTCAGCACTAATGGCTCCACTGGGTATAAATAGCACCCATCTATCCATCTATTTGTATCTTTGGAAGACTAAATCTGGGCAGAAGGAAGGAGGGATCTATTCAAACACACATTCTTACCTCTCTCTCTCACTCCCTCCCCCCAGGACTCATGTCCAATTATACAACAAAAAAAAATATTTTGTGTATTTCTCTATTAGACATAACACATTTCACTTTCTAAACCTGTTTCCTGTTGGTCCTTCAATCTGCCATTCTATTTGGCTCTTACATTTCCTATAATTTAGAGGAAATCTCTTCCTAAGTGTATTTCCTCTAGCTCCTATTTCTAATAGATTGCAATTTCCAAAGAGAGGCACAAGCTCATATTTATCTTTATATTCACCAGACTTTAAAACAAAATCTGGAGTATATTTTTCATCCAATACGTGTTTATTGAGTGAATAACTGAAGAAAAACTGAATCGTTTACATTTCATCAATTACTCTTTTTTGAATCCTCCTCCGTTCTTTGAGTATGTTCAAAGCTGCCCTATCTTGTCCCCACCAAAAAAAAAAAAAAAAAGTGTAATGCTTTTACATCACATACCCTCTGAAGTTAATTCAACAGTTTGAAAGCAGGAGATGGCATATCCCTTCCTACTCCCTTCCTGAGTGACAACAATTTTATAACCAAAGAAATGGAGCAAGTGACCAGCCTTAAAAAGGTAAGTATTATCTCAGCTGAAGTAAATATGGGGGCTGTCCCTCTTTACTCCACACCCATTCTTATCTTCCTTGGATGGCACATCATGTCCATCTCTATTTGTGGTTCCCACAGGTAGAATCTCAACCAAGGTTTTAATGACAGCAGTGGTGTAATTGACCATAACTAGAATCTCAGATCACTGGTGGGCTAATATTTTATAGACTCAATCTGCAAAATATCTTAAATGCTACACATGCAAGGTACTTACTGGATACATTAAAAGTTAAAAAAAAAAAAACAGACAGCTATCTAATACTTAATAAACTAAGATTCCGGAAAGAAAATAAAACAAGGGGGTGTGGATAAATGCCCATGCTTTGTTGTTGAAAATGACTTCTCCTTTAAGAGTTTCAAAATAAAGTATGATTGGAAGAAGGGCTTAGACCAGCCTGGTGGATCATAGAAAGCTTCAAAGAGGAGGTGCCAATTTAATAAACCCTCGAAGGAATGTATTCATACGTGAATGAATTCAGTGGTATGTTCTTACATGATAAAAAGTTAAGAGTCCTGATTTGTTGCAGCTGATAATCTCCATATTATAAATACCCCTACCCTAGCCAGCAACCACCTCTGGAAATTCCTGAAAAATTAACAATTAGCTTTCAATAGCCTGATCCAGCAATACCCCCTGCTTGATAAACCTCAACTTTGGCAACCCTACTTGTGAATCTGAATGCTATATATGCAACTGAAAATATTCAACTGTCCCCGTGCTGAAGATGACATGTTGCAATGAAGGAAAAGTGGTTTAGAGAAGAGAACTAGATAAGCTTTGGAGAGCTTTTAGCTGACCCCAAGAGCCATGGCTACACCCAGGAAAATTATCCCCCATCTCTGAGTAGCTCTGGGTCTTGGCAGTGTAAAAACATATTGGCAGCTTTACTTAATCAGAGTATTTCATTAGATATTTGATCATATGTCCCCATCTTCCAACCTAGGAACTCTCTTGATGATACTATGGATTTAGGAATACTAAATCTACAGAACTCTTTCTATAAAGATTTTTTTAAAGGCAATCGTGAGAGGAAGAAGGAAGTTTAAACAGATGAGGTCTGAGTATTTCTCTATGAAACCCACGTTGGCTGGAAGTCAGAGTTTCTTTGGGCAATTGCCTGATGATGGGAGAGAATTTGGCAAAGGTAACCCAAGCTTCTGGATATGCTTGTGTTTTTGTTTACTGATCCCAGAGGTTTATTTCTCAAATGAATTCCTTTTTTTTTTTATTGCAATGGTAGTAATCATGAATATCCTCTTGGTAATAAGCTCTTTGAAGGTTCCTTGGCAAAACAGGCTATAAATATTGGCCATAGGCCACATTTTAATATTTTGGTTTGAAACATAGGGGCCAAAAAGCCCAGGAAACATTTTCAGAAAAGATCCATTGTTCTGGCCCTCAGCTGGAATCCCAAACAACAGACTTCCTGTTCTGTCTCGCTGCCATCATCCCAGGCATGAGCAGAAGACACTTCAGCAGTCACATGGCTTGATATCCAACCCCCAAGAGGAACAAAGATCGGTAAACAGTATTTCTTTATCGGGTGAGAAAGGAGACAATGTGAGCACCAAGATCCTCATCAGTCTCAATGCCATGAGTCTAAAAGCCAGTCAGCTCTTAGAAAACCACCCTGTACAGATGGAACAAGGTATGAGAGAGGGCAAGCTGGAAGTCAGGCTTCTAGACATGAACTGCTCTCTAATGGATGAAGGTGCTGGACTGCCCAACTGTCTCCTTCCAAATCTACAAATCTGGACATCTACTGTGCAGAGAGTTCTAAATTTTTCTTTTGGCATCAGGTTCTAAAAGACTGATAAACCACCTTCATTCAAAGTCATGAAAGAAACAATAACTGTCTTCCAAACTACTAAAAGTGACACTAGGCAATCAAGAATTAAAGGGAAAGGATCTCTGCGTGAAGTTGCTCACAGCTGGATGGGGAAACCACAGTTAAAAAGACAACCGAAATATGTTAGTACAGAGATCCCTCTTCCATTCCCTCCAATGACCTACAGTCTCTTTTTGGTTGTTAGAATTACATAAGGATCAGGACATTTGAGGACACGTCAGATCCATCTGGTTACCCTTTGGTTTGGCCTCCATGATTGATCAGGTCATGCTAAACAATACAGAGCTGACAAACCACAATGGAGGCTTTCATTTCAGACAACCTCATCATTGTTGAGTCATCAAGTGCCCTCAGTGCCATCCCCATAACCATCATGGATGTTGGAATCAAGTATTCCCAACTCTGCCACTTAATAACTTTGAGATAGGGCGCCTTTTTAATGAGAATGCATCAGCTTTCTCATCTGCCTAAGTGTATTATATTTTATTCCTCATCCCAGCTCAAAGGCAATATCTAGAATGAGGCTACATGATAAACATGACCAGGTATTAATTGTAATATTACAGGATCCGTGCATGCATAGCAAAAGCCCTCTGCTTGTTTTTACCTGTTCCGTAACATTTGTATGAGGCACAGCTGGGCAAGTGCTTTAAGAGAAAGTCCTATGGTCATTCTCACTGGATCTTCAAAATACTTAAGAATGTTAAGATCTTATTTTTAATTTTTTCGTTCTTTCTTTCTTATCAAGGTTGTTGTCTCTAATTCTGGGTATTAATCCTACTTTAGTCTTCTCTTCCCTCTCCTTGTCTCAAATTATGAATGTCACTATATTCCAACAAATTTGTCACAATTCTGGTAAAAAAAAAAAAGTTTATTCAGGTATCTATGGGAACGGAAAAGAAAAAGAATCCAAATTTAACCAAGTCAGGCGGGGTGTCAAGGAAGGTTTTTAGAAAACAGTGACAACCCTTGAGTTAGTTTTGAAATACAAGTGAGCACTAGAGGAAACAAAGAGGGGCCCCGGGGTTATGCAAAGGCACTGGGACAGGAGAGCTGGGGCTATCTCTGGCACTTCTCAGTGAAGAATAACAAGATGATGGCGCGGCGGGAGAGGTGGCAGCAGTTGAATGCTAAATTTGAAAACGTTCTGAACTATGCTAAGATATCTGAACTTTACCTAGAAAGCAAGAGTCAGTGCCTGAAGAGTCTGAAGCAGGAGGACTACATGATCAGATTTACCGGAAGTGACCCTGGGGAGGGAAGAGAGGAGCACAGATGGAAAGTAGGGAACCACAGACCAGGCAGCCCACTAATGACCAATATCTTGCAACTTGAGTAACCAACACTGGTGAAATGACACATAAAATACTACATATCCTGAACTAGATCTGAATGGGGGTGGGTAGGTGGGGAAAGGTGCAAGACTCGTGAAGTGTGATTGACAAAAATTTGCTGTCGATTGCCCCACTAACTGGCTTTCCGTGTCTTGCTAGTTTTATGGATATTTCTCATTTGAAAATAAATCTAAGGCATGATTCATCCCTTGTTATCACAGAGCAACGAAAATAACATAAACCAAAGACCTCATTTGAATTGTTTATTTCTTTTAACTACCTAAAGACCATACCCGCAGGCTCTTCACTAACTTATAGGAAAGGAAACTCAATAAATAGACAGGTAAAGACTATTCCTCTAGGGAGGATCGTGAAAGGAATCTAAAGCAATGAGTGCTGTGGAGACATTTAATATGTGTGTCTATCTGCAGATGTAATTAAAATGGTGTGATCTGCTTCCAGTACCAAAGGCAAATTTTGGGAGCTCCCTCCCACTGTTCAGGTTACAGACTGCCATGAAGGCCCCATTAGCTGGGAGAGGGTCTTGTAGAAAGGGGAGAAGGCTTTGGTATTTAGGGAACGTAGTGTACGTCTATGCGTCCTCAGTGCGTACCCTTAGGTAATTAAAAAGCTCCTGAAATATACAATAATTATAATAATAATGACATGCACGTCTTGATTTCCTAAATTATCTAAGGATGCCTTACTGTGTGCCAGGCACTGATAAGTACTTTCCCCTCACTACATCATTTAATATTTAAAGTAGGTACTATCACTCCCATTGTACAGATGAGGAAACCAAAGGTAGAGGAATTGTCCAAAGTCATCTTCATCAGTCGGAAAATAACCAAACATGGACGTGAGTCCAGGCCTCCCTGATGTGAGAAGCCAAACTGTGAAGTGTCATAGGAAACTCTTTAAAGTGTGGATCCTCTTAACTTGCCATTCATCTCCTTATGCAAACTCTTCTCTCAATTAGGTCACACATTCTATTCCTTGCCACTCTAACGCAATAAATTCTTTCTTGAGTCCCCTTGCTCCTTCTTCATTTACCCTGGTGATCCACCCTCAACATCAGTTCAGATACTATTAACCTTGAAACGGGAGTTCTTTACAAAAATAACTCACTAAACAAATAGCCTAATTAATTAACAAAATTATTCCCTCCTCCACTTCTCAAAGCACGAGTTAAATTGTGGTTGACATCATGTCAAGGACATCTGAACAAACATATATGGGTAGAGAAATTAAATTCTTACATTGATAAACATAAAGAAAATAGGAATAGGCATACCAGCCATATTACTAAAGTTAAAATTTATGAAGAGTTTACAGCTGAAAAATATACTTCAAGAGTTTCATATTTGCAGTCTGCTGATTCGGAAATGTAAAAATCCATAGAAAAACCAAAGTGAGTGAAATTAACAAATTTACTGTACTCGAGAAAACACTGGATTTATTTTACAATTTCCTTCGAAATCTGGATATATCCATTTATCATCTGAGTTTGTCATATGAAGATGTAAAGAATGTTCAAATGTCCTCAAGAACTGGCCAACAAACATACCAGGAGATCCAGATACTCTAAGACTGAAACAAGGACTGGAGATGTTCTTCTCATGTCCCACTTCAGGAAAGAACTTGTTGCCTGGGTACAAGCAGTGTGATGAGCTAACAGTCTCCAATTTTCAGCGTAATCAAGGCCAGGGCAGTTTTTTTTTTTTTTTTAAGATTTTATTTATTTATTTGACAGACAGAGATTACAAGTAGGCAAGAGAGGCAGGCAGGGAGAGAGAGGAGGAAGCAGGCTCTCCGCGGAGCAGAGAGCCCGACGTGGGGCTCGATCCCAGGACCCTGGGATCATGACCTGAGCCGAAAGCAGAGGCTTTAACCCACTGAGCCACCCAGGCACCCCGCGGCCAGAGCAGTTTTGGAATTCAAGGTCTTACTCTTCTGGGAGCATCCTCTGGCCAATGCCTGAGCAAAGCAGTGGTACAAGGGTCTATCCATCTCTAACCCCTATTTTGGATCTTCCCCCAACCTAACTCCCCAGTACACCTTTTGTCTTGTTTCCCAGAGAACACAATCTGTAAATATCACCCAAATACACATGTGTGTACACACACGCACACCACACACACACACACACACACACCAGTAGACAGGAATGCCAAGATAAAAATCCAGGGTCTCACACAGCAGGAGGCTGAGAAACATTTTGAGAGTACTTGTCTTCATAAAAATGCTGCCCTGCTCCTAAAAAAAAAATTTAAAAAAGGAAATTCTGTTTGTCATTCTACGCTCTCCTCCCCTCTACACAAGAGTCTTTTTTTGCCCTCATCATAGCTACAGGTACAGATAAAAATATTTCACTTTCGGGGCACCTGGGTGGCTCAGTGGGTTAAAGCCTCTGCCTTCGGCTCAGGTCATGATCTCAGGGTCCTAGGATCGAGCCCCGCATTGGGCTCTCTGCTCAAGCGAGGAGCCTGCTTCCTCCTCTCTCTCTCTCTGCCTGCCTCTCTGCCTACTTGTGATATCTCTCTGTCAAATAAGTAAATAAATAAAATCTTAAAAAAATTGTTTTCACTTTGAACTATTGTCCTGCTGTGTGTTTAGTTACTTTGCCCTCAGATTCCTTGTATTTAGAAAACAAAACTAAACGAAATGTCCAGCTAATAATACACCCAAAACTAGGCTGGCATGTAGTCTGGACTTAATACAAATTAGTTCCACTTTTTCCTTGAAGAATTACTCTCGTATCACCACTTACTGCTCAAATATTTCTGTTAAGTAATAAAAGTTTTCATAGTATTGGATGCCTGGGTGGCTCAGTCTTTAAATGTCTGCCTTCGGCTCAGGTCATTCCAGGGTCCTGGGATCCAACCCGGTATCGGGGATCCCTGCTCTCCCTCTGCCTCTCCCCCTCCCCCCCTGCTTGTGCTCGCTCGCGCGCTCTCTCTCTCTCTCTCAAATAAATAAAATCTAAAAAAACAAATTTAACAGTATTAAAAGTATCATATTCTGTATCTGCACCTTCTCAACTCTGCATATGGGATCTACTTTGATAATATCTATGACTTATGCAATCCATTAATAAAATTGGCATAAGCTAAAGGGATCTTGTTTGCTCAGCAGGGCCTAATCTTGACTACTCATAAAAATCTGCCAGCTTTTCTCTTTACTCCCAGATGCTGGGTACTCAATCAAAGTTATCTATGAGGGAAATTTTGACTCTGCTCCTGCCCCAGGACAGCTCTTATCTGTTCTGCAAAGAACACAATGTAACCTTGAAAGAGAAAGAAGCCGAAGGATCCCTACTATAAGCCTCCGCCTAACTATTCAATTAGTTCCTTTTGCTAAGCCTCCGCCTAACTATTCACTTAGTTCCTTTCGCTTGTTCGTTCCTCATTCCCATTCATTCAACAAAAAATTTCTGAGACTCTGGGGTCCCTAGCTGGCTCAGTCGGTGGAGCGTGCAACTCTTGATCGCGGGGTTGTGAGTTCGAGCCCCAGGTTAGGTGTAGAAATTGCTTAAAAAAATAAAATCTAAAAAAAAAAAAAAAAATTCCTGAGACTTTATACATACACATGCCAGACTAAGTGGTAGATGATGGAAATTCAGAACTTTTAAGGAGAATCCCTGCCCCCTGTGAATTCACACTTGAGAGATAATGATGAAGGTATTATTTTTCATTGTTGAACTAAAGAGAACTATTTATTTTTAAATGTGTTCCTGGTGTCCCCTCACTTGTATTTTAAAACCTTTGCTATACTGGAAATTTGGCCTTTGACCTTTGAAATAATTTAAACAACACAAAATGACATACACAAAAAAAGGGAAGGAGCCCTTCACTCACCAACTATCCTCACTCTCCAGCTGTAGTTACTGAAGGAATTTGGTATGTGTGTGTCTGAAAATGTGTGTGTATATATATGTCCAACAAAAAAAGAACCCATTTACCGTTTGCACACTCAAGAATATATTACAAATGTCCTTTTGTAATACCTTTTGTAAGATCTGTTTTGTATTAATCAATTAATATATATCCTTTTGTATTAATATGTTTTACTTAATTGAATTATACAGCAACATTTGAGCCAGATTTATTTCTCATTCTCCATCTGCCAAACCTTTCCTCCCACTCAACGTGACACTTTTGTCTGTAATAGTTTTTCCTCTGTATTAACCTTCTATTTCCCCTTTGGCCAAAGAATCAAGTAATCATTACCTTAGGGGTAATTTTGTCAGAGAAAGAGAGAGAATATCAAATAGTCATCTTTGCTGTGCCCTTAGATTTTTCTTTTTAAAACTGTGTCTGAAGTTCAACTTCTGTTTCTAGATTTTTCACTTCAATTGTACTCTTGGGACCAGAAATCATAATGTCCTCTCTCACAAGTACCTCATGATGACTTTCAGAGTGGTACAATTTGTCAAAAGGGCAAATTTGTATCCTGAGCTGACTCTCCACCTTTGCCCTAGCCATATTCCCACTTTCCCTGTTCTAAGGGGGTGAGGGACACAGATGTCCTCAGTTCTGAGCCAGCCAATTCAGGCTACATCTTAAAATCTCTGCTTCTCCTTCTTTTAGCAAAACTGCTCCCTGAAAATGGGGCTTGTCCTCTAATGAAGCATGGCCAAGAGTTTACAGCCCTAGCCTCAGCTGTAGTTCCACCTCCTCATCAACAAATAAAACAAAAATGAGAAATGAGAAAGAGAAAAGTACCTCTTTATTTTCTTTCCTGGGCCTTGGGAGCTTTGCAGAGCCATTAAAAAAAAAAAGTGGAAGTGTTACTTTTAACTCTGAAAATACTATTCACCTTTTAACACACAGACGCTGCCCTTGAACTTCAAAACTGTGTCCTGCCTAAAAGACCAAAGGGTTTCTAAGGTAGACTTGGCCTCATGGTTCCTGAGCACTTTTCCTGTCGATTTACTATTCTCCTCTTTACATTTTTTTTGTGTGTGATCTAGAGAAAGGATTGAACTAAAGGATAAGGAGCCCTTATAATAGATATTCAGAGGCATTTAAGAGGGAAACCCTCTGACACAGATCTGACATTCTTTCTCCATTTATACAATTGAGAAAACAAAGTATGTAAAGGTAAGAAGGCTCTATCAAGCTTGGTTTCCAGCCTGCCCGCCAGGGGGATAAAACTCAGCCTTTCTAGTTGGTCATAGATATGTGAGTGTCTTCTTTTTGGTTATTAGCATTCAAGTATATAGTGAGGTTATTGGAGACAAGATCAGACCTTGTAACATTATAGTTTTGTTAATAATTGATATCTTGGATATTAAATAAAAGATCATTTCTAAACTAATGCAGTAAAAACGCTATAAATTACTAGTCCTCCAAAAAATCTACCTAAAAGAAGCAGTATAGGGGCACCCGGGTGGCTCAGTCAGTTAAGCTTCTGCCTTCAGCTCAGGTCATGATCTCAGGGTCCTGGGATCTAGACCCACGTCCCTGCTCAGCGAGGAGTCTACTTCTCCCTCTCTCTCTGCCCCTCCACTCCGCTCATGCTCAGTCTCTCTCTCTCAAATAAATAAACGAAATCTTAAAAATAAATAAAAATACACAACCTGAGGGTTTTGAAGGGGCGGGGTGTGGGAGGTTGGGGGAGCCAGGTGGTGGGTATTGTGGAGGGCACGCATTGCATGGAGCACTGGGTGTGGTGTAAAACTATGAACTCTGTTATGCTGAAAAGAAATAAAAAAAAAATAAAATTAAAAAAAAATAAAAAAATAAAAAAAATACAAATAAATAAAAGAAGTAGTATAATGGATGTGACCAGGTACCAGTAATATATTAGTTAAAGTAACTGAGGCCTGAAAACTATAGATTCACTATCGGTATAACCATTGCAGATGGATGATTGGTAATTAATTACTCTTAAACCAAAGCATTCTACTGGTTGACTAATTATAGAAACATTGCCCTGGAATGAATGTCAGGCAGAACTTTTCCAGTCTTAAAATGTCTATTCACCAGGCCATTTCACCACTGAGAGGCCCAATACCCAAAAATGTTTGAAGACTTGCTAGATATCCTTGAGGAATTTTGATAATTTGCCAGGTAGCATTGTCCTGACACAGCCACATCCCAGCTTAGCTCAACTTGTAATTCTATTTATCCACATAAAATAAAGTTATACAAAAGTATTTTACAAATACAATACACTACTTGAGAACAACTCCATCAGTTGACTCCGCTGGGCACTGATAACACCTCCAGTACTTACTAGCTTTGTGGTCTTAAGCAAGTTAGTCTTACACACTGTGGCTTAGCTTTACTCACTCACCTGTACAACAGAGATGTTAATTTCTACCTTACAGGCTTGCACTGAATGAAGCTGTACTCGGGGCAAGGAGAATTGCTCTCTGGTCCTCTCTAGCCCCATCCCATTCAGATGGACCCCATCTGGAAGGCAAGCCTCGTAAAGTTCTCCCATCTGACCTGCTTCCACCTGAGTGGTGTCATCGTTAGTGCTGGGACAAGACTCACAACTGCAAACTCTCCGAAGTTTAAACATGGAGAGGCAGGTAAGGAGAGGCCGTCATATTTCCATGATCGCTATGAGCATAACCCCAAATTATGATATCAAACTGCTGTACTACTGGGAAAAGCTCTTGCACCTTGAAAATTGTGCTAGTGGAAGTGGTAACCGAAAGATCTGGAATATAAGCCCTTGCTGAAACACACTAGCCTGGTGACTCACAACAGCGATTTTTTTTTTCTTACCTTCAACTTCTAATTATGGTAGCAAGTGACTTTATCTGCCTAGTACAATGCCTGGGACAGATCAGGTGTTCTCTTATGAAAAGTAAAAGGCAAAACTGTCTAACCCTTTTAATTCACCACTGCAGCAAATGCTTTCCATGAGTCGGTGCATTTCCCCTTTGCAGCACCCATAGGGGCTAAGCATGATTGTTTCCTGATCTATAAGATAGGGATACTGAGGCTCAGAGAGATTAAGTAACTTCCCCCAAGGTCATAATACAAGAGGTTAGACTACATAGATTTAAATTTCACTCGGGGCATCTAGGTGGCACAGTCGGTTAAGTGTCTACCTTCCACTCAGTTCATGATTCTGGAGTCTTGGGGTCAAGCCCTACATCAGCTCCCAGCTCAGTGAGGAATCTGCTTCTCTCTCTCCCTCTGCTCTTCCCCCTGCTCGTGCTCTCTCTCTCTCTCTCTTTCTCTTTCCATCACTCTCTCTCTCTCAAATAAATAAAACCTTAAAAAAAAAAAAAAACTTCACTTTGAGAACTCCAAATTCTGAGCTTTTATCTACCATCACATGCTTCTGTGGCTTAGTGAAGGAGAGCAAAAAAATGAACTCTCTACACAAGAAGGTTTTTGTGTGAAAATATATAAATATTTCCTTTATCAAAGAGAACTTCATAAGTGAAAGCAGTTATTATCACATATCTATTGGGACAACAAAAATGAAAAACTTTGGTGAGTGAGGTAAATTCCTACATTCCCTAAGCAGTGTTGGATCTGCTTGAAACTCCTTAAATTCAGGAAAGGGTAACTTGTTGCCTGCCTGTCTGTTCCAATTTATGAACGCAAAAATAAAGATATTATGCACTTCTCCATTCTTCTAAATATGTCAAGCTGTATTCTTATAACACTTAGGAAACAATTATATGATGCAAGTTCTATATACCTTTTTTATTTTTAATCCTCATAGTTCAACTCAATATAATTCAATTAAAAATTAATTGAGCATTTATTACATAGCATGCATGGTGCTGTTTGTTCAAGACACACTGAATAACAAGAGGCAAGTATCCATATTATAGAGTATATATATTATAGAATACCCATATTATAGATTAAAAACCCCTCACAGCAAAGCTACAAGATGGTATTATCAATTTACACATAGATCCAAAGCTAGAAACTTTTTTTCATAATTATAGGACTAAAATATGTTGACATGAACATTCAAAAACATTCAATCCCAACACTCTTTTCATTACACAACTCTGTCTCACCAAGCAATTGGTTTGGACCAAAAGCAGGTGAGAGAATTTGGGGATATGGCAGAGGGGCCAAAAAGAATAAAATAAAGCAGAAAATCCTTTATTGCAAGGCATCCTGAGCTCAGAAACACTGACTGCATGACCGATGGGTCATTTCTATTTGATGTCAGATGGAGGTGTTTAAATTCTCGGTTTCAAGATTGATTGAAAATCAGATCATATCATACGTCTGCCCAATCGCAACTTTCAGCTATTATTCTCCTTTTAACTTTTTTTAAACTTTTTCCTACAACAAAAGAAGCAATCTGTTCTCTTCTGCTTCAGTTTTCAACAGCTCTTTTTTGGGGATCGTAAACAGTTGACAAGAGAAACAGACACATTTTTTTATGACCTTCTTCCTCTTAAAATGTGTCCTCTGTTGAGCAGTTCAGGATAAATCATCATACTGTCATCTTTCAAATATTCAACCAAAGCATCCAAGGAAACATATTCAATGTTTTCCTGACCTGGGATCATTTGGCTGGATTATACAATTTCAGAAAACTCTTATAAAAACTATACTGGATAGTAAAAACCAGTAAATTTACCGACCACTTTATCTATCTCCAGGGAAGGGACTCTAAGAAAAGTCCTTCACTTTCCATTTTAGACAATAACGACTTTACATGGTGCTTGCCTTCACTCTAATATCATATTGCCTTTTTATTGACGATATTCACATCCTTCAATTGACTCATCTCACAATTTAATCTTTATCCCATCTTAACAATATGTGGGTGTTGTGGGGAAGGGGAGTCTTTTCCTATTTCAGCTCCTCTGGTTTCTGTCCTATTACCCCTGACTGGGTCCTTCTCTTGTGAATAGGGAGGACAAAAGTGACTTAGGAGTTTAGAAAGATAAACTACGTGTGCATAATTTATCTCCTTAGCTCCTTCCTCTCTTCCTTCTGGGCTCAGGCTGCCCACGGAAATCATATATTGTACTCTACTCTTATGGGGTTAGGGTTTGTCCCAAACCAGTGTGTTGTGGGACAAGGTGATAAATTTGTTTAATTTTAAGTTTTACTATTTGAAAGATATTCTTCCCTGAGATATTAGCTATATTCTTTAATATCAGCTTGTATTCATAGTAAAGATGATATTTTTATCCTTACCTTATCTCATTCCTTCATCTTATAATTCACTTGGTGCCACACTATAATGGTGGAGAGAATTTCTATTTATTAGATCACTCAAAAAAAAAAAACCCACTAAATAGAGAAAAACAGAGGCAAAAGTATTCAGAAACAAAAAAGGAGAATTTCCTCTTTGCATAAGCATCAAAATTCCAGGAGTCCTATAGAAAAGGAAAATAGAGTTTATTAATCCCATAAGAAAAACAAATGGGCAAACACTTATCTCATCATATTTTATAATATCTGTCTAAAATCCCCCCAAATTAGGTCTCCAATGTTATGGGGGTGAGGATAGAGAACTAGGAGAATAAAGGTGTAACAAGATAAAGGGAAAAAGGTGATTCAAGTCCAAATAGACGAAAACTATTCAAAGTCATCATCAAAGTCATTTGTATATCACAAACAACGGTGCAATAAATAAGAACATTTGCTCTTAGCCATAATGGTTGGATTCAAATCCTGGATTTGATTCAAATTCAAATTCCACTCCCAGGTATTTACCCAAAGAAAATGAAAACACTAATTCAGAGAAGTATATGCAGGTCTATGTTTATTGTAGCATTATTTATAATAGCTAAGATGTAGAAACAGCCCAAGTGTCCATCAATGCATATATACATCTTTATATATATATAATATATATAAACACACACACACACACACACACACACACAGAGGAATATTACTCAGCCATAAAAAGGCATGAATTCTTGCCATTTGCAACAACGTGGATGGATCTAGAAGATATAATGCTAACTGAAATAAGTCAGAAAAGACAACTACCATATGATTTCACTCATATGTGGAATTTAAAAGACAAAACAAAGAAAGAAAGAAAAAAAGAGGGGGAAAAAAAAACCCAGACTCTTAACTATAGAGAACAAACTAGTTATGAGAGAGGAGAGGAGTTGGTGGGGGAGGGGGGCAGAGAGGTGATGGGTATCAAGAACATACTTATTGTGATAAGCACGTAACACGTATAGGATGGCTGAATCACTGTATTGTACACCTGAAACTAATATAACATTATATTTTACTTCTACTTAAACAAAAAAAGAGAGAGAGAGAGAGAGAAAGAAAGAAAGAAATAGAGCTGACACTCTATCAATGCCTGTAGGAATCCAATAGCTTTACATGGAATCACAAATATTAGAATGATTTTTCATGTTTAATTATCACTCACTTTTTAAGTTTCACTTTAGGGAGTATTAGAGCTTTCTTATAGCCTTCAGATTGTCGTCCTCTGTATCCAGAAAGTTCTTCGCTTAGCTGCAACTCATTCATCCGGTTTCAACTTTAACAAAGCTTCCCTAGAAAAGATTCCTCTTTCAACCTTATTTAAGTACCTCTCTCACTTCATTTTTGTCTCTCCCAGCATCTGTTTTGCATATTTAGTATTAATATGTAATTTAATGGAGAAAGTACCCAAAAAAGGGAAAATCATGTATTCTCTAGCAGGATGAAAGTTGGGGTGGTGCCAATATCATTCACTCAGCCCTCTCTACCCAGGGCTTCCCATGGTGCCCAGCATTTTGTAGACCCTTGAAAAATAAAGGGATTAATGAATATATTGCCAGGTTGAATACAATACCTGGAACACAGTATTTTTCAATAAATGTACTATAAAATACCAATTAGGAAATCAAGACCTAGAAAAGTTAAGTAATTTGTCTGAAACACATGCCTAGTAAATGATGAATTTCTGTCTCTGAACCCTAGGACCTCCTGCTACACAACATGGATTGGAATATTCATGCTACTTTTCACGATCTATTTACAAGAGTCTGTTACATGAGGAGTCTCGGATCACCAACATGCTTGTTTACTAGCAGTAAATATGCCCAAGACAGAGACGGTTCTGTGTCCTACTTCAACCCTCGCCTAGCATTAATGCTAAAATTCCAAATACAATTTGACTGATCTTTAAATTTCCTTTTAATTCCATGTGGCCATTGTTGGAAAAACAAGCAAGTGGCTTGCTGCCAGACATCGAACTAGGTGCTTTAGGGATCTCTGTCAATCCTTACAGTAGCCTTGGTGATCATTTTAAGGGTAGAGAAACTAGGGCTCAGAGAATCCGTTACACTTGAAAGTGTACAAGTGTGGTGGATCTTAGATTCAAACCCAGGTCTGCATCCAGAAGCTGTGATTTTAGGTACAGAAATACACACTGTCTTTGGACCCGTGCAACCATCTCTGATATTCACAGTATCCAAGAACTGTGAATGGTTTTGATGGTATTTGGTGATTTCAGTCTGACATAGCACAGACATAGCACCTCCTCCCATCTCCCAAATTTTGACATGCCTGAGGACAAAATATTCTTTGGAGGCAGTGAAAGATTTATTTTCCACTTCCCCTTTTGGTATTTCTTCTCAGAAAACTTCTATCTCTGTCAACACTAGTAGATAAGTAGGTGTGTGTGTGTTTCAACAGTTGGTGTGGTGTTCATGAGCATATTTAAGTCTTAAGCTGTAACAACGGAACATCTCTTTTTGTTCCAAATATTGTCAATAAAACTTTTAAAGAAACAGGGAAAACAGAACCGTTTTCCATTTTCCTCCGGCATTTAGTGTTATATGTCAGACAGGTGGCCCCAGTAATAATGCACTGTTCTTGTGACCAAGAACGTGAAAATCATGAGGAATTGTTAAGTCTCAAGACTGCAGCTCATGTCCCAAGGAAAAGGCCACCACCGTGAGGGCTCCTGGAGCTGTCCAAGTGTTTGACCCAATTGCTTCTCCTTTTTAGCAGCAGTTTCTCTCACAGAGTGATGACATACAAACACCACAGAGGTGAGATTTAGGATAAAGTGAATTAAATTAATTGAGGGGACCATGGTCCCCTCAAGATGTAATGAAAACACATTTTCATTTTTTCCATTACATCTCGTTTTCATTACATCTTGACAACAGATTAAAATGGACTCATTACGGGACGCCTGGGTGGCTCAGTTGGTTAAGCGGCTGCCTTCGGCTCGGGTCATGATCCCAGCGTCGTGGGATCGAGTCCCACGTCGGGCTCCTTGCTCGGCAGGGAGCCTGCTTCTTCCTCTGCCTCTGCCTGCCACTCTGTCTGCCTGTGCTCGCTCTCTCTCTCCCTCTCTCTCTGACAAATAAATAAATTTTAAAAAAATTTTTAAAAAATGGACTCATTACAATGACTATAACTATAGGATCTTAAGTACAGACATTTTAAATTCTTCCTTTTTAAAGAACATTTGCATTACATTTTTAGGTGGAGACATCTAATAGGTCTCTGCTCAGCCGTTTGACTGGGTTTTCCATATGTTACTATAATTAATTTATTAAATTTATTTATTAAACTATTATTTCATTAGCACCTGGTTCATAGATTTCCTCCCTACGTGTTCTGCTTGAGATGGGCTCAAGAATAAATTGAAGTTTCTGCCTTGAGGATTTCACTATTTAATGACACAAGAACAGACACATGAATGGATCATTATTTTTTTAAAAATAGAAACCACTTTAAGCTAAATTAAGACAGCATAGTGTAGCACTGGGTGTTAATCGCGGGTCTGGCATTTACCTCTATGTGACCTCGGGCAAGTCATTAAACTTTGCCGTACCTCTGAAGTACCCTCCACAGAACAGGCAAAGGATATTTTCCATTGAGATGAGGCTTGGTCCCCCAAAAACTGCGTTACATAAAAGGCCGTTAGGATGGGGCACCTGGGTGGCTCAGTGGGTTAAAGCCTCTGCCTTCGGCTCAGGTCAAGATCCCAGGGTCCTGGGATCGAGCCCCACATCGGGCTCTCTGCTCAGCAGGGAGCCTGCTTCCCCCTCTCTCTCTGCCTGCCTCTCTGCCTACTTGTGATCTCTGTCTGTCAAATAAATAAATAAAATCTTTGAGGAAAAAAAAAAGGCCGTTAGGAAACAGAACACAAGCACACGCTTTTGATGAGCTCTGTGCTTGGCCTGGCCTCTCACACTTTGGCCATCTGTCCTGAAGAGAACATGGCTCATGTAGCTGCAGATCCGAGGTACATGAACAGAAAGATAGGATAGATGTGAACCCCACACACAGCCTAGAGCCAAGCTCAACAGGCCATCAGGAAATATGCAGAGTCTTGAAGAATAAACTATACGCTTATGCTAGAAGCTACTGAGATGCTGACATCCGTCGTGACACATCAAAAGTGATGAATACATTATCGGTATAACCAAAAAAAGTATTTTCAAATGAATAGAGGAGATTGGTTCTCTTTTTGTCTCTATTAGCTTTCTGAAGTGACATGTTTAGAAAGAGACATTTTTATAGCCTTTACTTAATAACAATGTGAGATCTTACTTATGCTGTCTGGGATGCCTAACATAGGAAATTCACCGTGTGCAAAGTAGATCGTTAGTTCACATACCCAAAACTGCCACGGCAAAATTTAGGAGAGAAGATTTTAAAGAAGCTCTTGAAAATCTATACCTGGATCATGAATATCTTATAAATAAAGTTGATTCCAACGTGGAGACTATTGTCCAACACTTTGGAGATGAAGATTTTTACGTGAAGGTGGGTGTTGGATTGATTATTTGCCTCAATGGAGCTCTTCCTTGCTTATTTGAATTATTTTTCATAAAATCAGGAACAACGAAGCACCTGTACTGATCACTCTGGAGAAGGTTATCTGCCTGGACATAATGATATTTGTTTGTTAGTTTGTTTAAAAATTTTATACTATGGACGAGACTGGAAGAGATTATGCTGAGTGAAATAAGTCAAGCAGAGAGAGTCAATTATCATATGGTTTCATTTATTTGCGGAGCATAACAAATAACACGGAGGACACGGGGAGATGGAGAGGAGAAGGGAGTTGAGGGAAATTGGAGGGGGAGATGAACCATGAGAGACTACGGACTCTGAAAAACAACCTGAGGGTTTTGAAGGGGCAGGGGGTGGGAGGTTGGGGGAGCCAGGTGGTGGGTACAGTGGAGGGCACGCATTGCATGGAGCACTGGGTGTGGTGCAAAAACTATGAATTCTGTCTTGCTGAAAAGAAATTTTTAAAAAAATGTAAAAAAAATTTTATACTATGAAACCTACTACTACTGAGAGGTCCTTGGCATATACCAGTCGAAAACCAGGGACATCGTGTCCTTTATCCCTGCTTCCTCCTCACATTACCCATGCCCATAATAAAACATTAGGAGAATTTTTAAAAAGGAGAGAGAGTGAGAGAGATTAAACATCCCAAAAGGTTAAAAATCAATGATCCTTTTACAGATGGGACTCTTGGGAAACCTGCATATGTGGCTTTTAGCCAGGGTTTCAGACTGCTTCTTGAATACTTGGTTTTTGATGATATAAATCAATAATTTCTTCAAGGGAGGTCCTCCAGGGACCAAAGGATGCTACCTTTGAAATATCAAATAATCTCTGCCTGTGCAGGAAGGGTTTCTAAGCATATTCTCCTGTTATGCATTGCTCTTTAACAGGCAAGAGTTAAATTTCAAAAATAATGATTTTCACTTGGAGACACACTACCTCTTCCAGTTTGGCAAGGGTTTGGGAAATAGGTGCTCTCTCATACTGCTGGTGGAAGGAAACCTTGAAAAATACTGTCCTGGCATACAATGTGGAAATTCACTTCATGAATGAAGGAAAAAAAAAACTGCATACCCTTTAACCACTGGATATTATCCTAAGCAAACTGTCTTTGGCGGAGTGAAAAATGTCACTTTATTAGCCTTCATAACAATAGCACTTACTTGGAAATAACCAAAAGTCCAGCCATGGTAGATGGGCTAACCCATCTGTATAAATTCATTAATAAGAACACCATACTCCCAATGATTTTTGCAGAAACTGTTTAGTGATACTGAATGGCATGTAAGATATAGTAAAGCAACAAGCTACAAAACACGTTACCAAAAATGTATGCAACGATCCTCTTTTCAAAAAAGTATAATTACACACAATAGGAGTTAGTAAATTGGGAAAATATTAACAGAGGTTATCTCTGTTGTCGGATTATGAATGATTTTCATTTCCTGCTTTGTATTCTTATTTTGTTTCTCATTGAATATTCTAAATGAATATGTATATATTTTAATTAAATAGTAGAATAAATGTTACTTTAAAAAAATATCCCTATTGACCTGTTGATGATAAGGAGGAAAAAAAAAAACCCTGAAGAAAAGTTTCTAAACCTCAACACTATGGATATTGGGGACTGGATAATTATTTGTTGTAAGGGACAACCTATACACTGTAGGATGTTTAGCAGCATCTCTGTCCTCTACTCATTATGGATCAGTAGAACACTGCCACAGAAATACAGAGTTGTGACATCCAGAAATGTCAACACACACCACCCAACATCCACTGGGCAAGGGGAGCAAAAATCACCCCACTGAGAAATCACTATCTTAAAATACCCATGTAGGAATGAAATTCAGGAGTCCTTAGAGGTTGAATCTAAAATAAAGAACTGTTACTAATAATCATTTCTCCTGTTCTTATAGTAGATAAAGGCAAAAGGTAAGGTAGGAAGGGAAGGGTTATGTCAGTCCATTTAATTCAGTGTCCTTGATGATAATGAAGTGGAATTAGACCTTACAGGTTGAAACCAGCCTTCATGGCCCCAGTTTTCTACCAGTTTGCTGCCGTCCTGCAGAGACCACGTGATGTGGTGAGGCCTTTTGTACACCAAAGATACTCCCATAGGGCAGTGGGTCATGAGGATGCCAGATTGAGGAGCCCAAATGCCCGAACAACCAGGCTCTCCTTATTTCTTTAACTACCTATAAAATGCAGCTCCTGTGTCCCAGGGAATTAAGATTATTTGTCCAAGATTACACAGCTCAGTTTGAATTCTGAGTCTGATTCATCAAAACTATTTAGCCATCTTGGGTTATCTTCTCAACTTTCTTCTCGTACGAAAGGTACATACATAGTGTGGTATGCTACCCATCACACAAGGGTGCTAGGAGTTATCCGCAAGCAAGTGCATGGGACTCTTCCTGGAAAACTTCAAAGCACAAGAGAAATATCAGAAAGTATTACAAATAACGTTACTATATTCATTCTGTGGTATGAGTGTTTCTAGATACCACTAAAGTTGGGAAAATACACAGAATTTCAATGGATTTCCTATACAGAATTCAGAATCTGGGTAAGAGAACAAATTTTAGGGAGCACCAGTCCACATGTGCTGCTTAAAGAAATGTTAATTTCACATGTCCAAAATGAACAAACATTTCCTTAGCAGTACCTTTTGCAAATAAATAAGAATGTAGGAAAATGTGTGACAGGGACACGGAAATTGAAAGACACACAAATTATACGAGCTAACTAAGGGTGGTGCAGCGGTGGTGGGAGGCTGAGGCTCTGAAACTAGACACCATTAGGAGACACTTCCATGATTACTTCATTTCTGTTCTAGAAATCTACTAATATCATGTGTTTGGCCAATCAAGTTGGTATTATCATCCAATTAAATTGGATAAGTTAGAGTATCCCCTTGCATTCCAAGACTTCAAATTGGTGCTTTATGCCCTTAACAGTACTTCTTTATCCTTAAAACAAGACTATGAAGTACTCAGGACGATCTGGTTGCCAGCATTTCTGTGTGTATTCATGATAGACACATACCAGAGAAGCGTGTGTCTGATGTTCATACCCTTCTGCACCGCATTTCCCTCTGTAATTGCCATTGGCTGGGCAAGGACACTCGAACATGAGTATATGCTACCCCAGCCTCTACTAATTGTATGAAGTGGTGTTACAAATCTCCTAACCTGGGGAGCTCATTCACTTGGCTCCATGTCAGGAATAATCTCACGGGCATTCTATTCACAGACCAAGAAGAAAACTGAAGCAAGTTTTCCCGGCCTTGGTAAATGAGGCAGAATGTTCCCAAGGTGAGGCTCAATGGAGGGTCATAAAAGGTTTCACAATAGAAAAAGCTCGTTCTAGACGTGGCTTTGAACTTCTTTTATTTCCTCCAGGAGATGATCCTTGCTGTCCCTTCCAGGCTTTCATGTGTGACACTCACTCTCTCTAGAACCCTATTTAACTCCCACCTCTGCACACCTTACATTTACCCACCTTCACCCATATAACATCAGCCAGTCAAAGCTTTCCAGTGCACTCCCTAACTTAACTCCCAGGTCTGAGTTTGATGTCCCCTCTCTGTACTCTAGTCTCCTCTTTTTATAATATTTATAGCCCTCTAGTATAATTGCTGTTAACTTTGTTTTCAAAAACAAAGCAAAGAAAATGGTCTTATTTTTCAGTATCTTGCACAATCAGGCACAATGGTAGATTTTGAATGTAGATATATGGATGATTCCGATACACTCCTTATCTATTTTACGATCTGGCTTTCTGCATTAACTAGATTTTGCTGTTTAGAGTAACACCTCTAAGATCTAGTTGTTTAAGATAATTATTTACTTAGCTCAGATTCCTATGGATGGGCTGGGTAATCATTCTGGTCTGGGCTGGTCCTGTTCATCTCTGCTAGAATCCCTAATGGGGATTCTAATAGGACAGCAATTACCTGCAGCTTAACCAGAGAATATTCATTCACAAGGTAGTTGTAGGATTCCCAAAAGCAGCAAAAAAAGGAAGACCCCCAAAGTACAAGTATTTATCAAGTCTCTGTTTGGATCAGAGACATCCCATTGGCTACAGCAGGTCATAGGACCGAGACGAGTCCACTAAAACTACCAAATGGTATGGCAACAATGACATGTAAACAAATCAGAAACCCACCCTGCAGCTTCCCTACACTCTTGTTGCTCAATAAATCCTATAACTAATTCTTAAGTCTTCTTTTCCCCAGATACTCCCATGTCTGCCAACATGAGACCCCTCTTTTCTTTATCAATAATAAATAGGGCCATGACTATGTTCATTAATACTTTACAATGATTTACTCTTGAGAGCAAGCAGGAGTGGGGGAGAGAAGCAGGAAAAAAAGAGTCTGAGGCCACTTGCTGAATACATTATGCATTTCCTACCTTGCATTCCAAGACTTCAAATCGGTGAAGATTTGAAGTCTCCAAATACGAAGCCATTCTCCAGGAACAGAAAGAACTCACTTTACAAGATCTTAAAATACAGTTTTTTGTACTATCAAAGCAAAAATACGTGCAGTCCTTGAAATATGTTGATTCACTCACTCCCACTTAACTTGCCTCAGCCTGTTCCCTTAACCCCTCATTAAATACATCCGTGACAATGAAGTGTGCACCTCCAACAGTGGCTTCTCAGTCACAGATTCCCAGTACAACTTTTTTTGGTAATTAAAAATAAAAGTGTGTTATTTTAACTGGCTCCCTCCCTTTCCCCCACACACCCTAAATCCTTTTCATTATCTAGCTCTCCTTTTCCATGAAATTACAGGGGGTGTTTGCAGCCTTAAGTCTCTTAAGCCAACTTCAACTGACCATGTCAGCCTGTGTTCACAAGCTTATTTCAGAGAAGCCCCTGAAACCTAGAAAGGATGTGTTTACTAGAATGTGGCTCCCTGGGGATGAGCCAGGCACATCTGTAATTCTAAGGAGAGTGTAATGAGGAAAAACTGGTGGCATCCTGAATGGCTCACAGCTGTTCTGGAAGCAGATAAATAAGATGCTCGACAGGAGATCCCTAATTGGAGCCAGTTTTTCTTAAGTGGATACACAATATGGTGCAAGACTGGGTGTTGGAACACTCGTAGTGTTGTTCACATGTAACTTAGTTTGTCTTGTAAACAGTTACCATTTCAAACGTAGAGCCTTCTTTTTTCAAAAGGGGAAATGTGTTAGCTTCATCCATTTTTTTTCACACTAATTAAATGCAAGCTAGTATTATTTTTCCTGGTGTTTGCCACAAAAACCCCCTTAGTTTGTAGGCTGTTTCTTTCTTTCCTTCTTTCCTTCTGTTTTTCTCTTTCTTTCCTTCTCTTCCACGCCTCTTTCCCTTCCATTGTCCCTACCTTCTTTCTCTCTTCCTCCTCTGCCTTTTCCTCTCCACTTTCTTCTCTCCTTCCTTCCTTCTTCCAGTTCTTCCTATCTCTGGAGGTAGCGGTTCTCCATGTTAGAATCAAACGCACTGAATTAATCATTCCCTTTCAGACCCTGACCACTCAACCTTAATGCTGGGATGTACTTGCTTCAAGATTGTGTCCTTGTGGCCCCTTTGAGAGAATGTCTGTAATATTTTAGTGATCATCGAAGAAATGGATAAACAGCTTGTAGTAAGAAGATAAGAGATTTCATTTGCAGAGAAAATGTCTAAACGCATTCCCCCTAAAATTATTTTGTTTTAAAAGCAACTGGAAATGGTTCTCTTCTGGCTCATCTGCTCCTTTACTTTGGGGTAGGAGAAGGCACTGCTCTTATGAGGGACTTGGCTTGCCTTGGACCTTACTATTCACACCATTCTCCACCACAGAACTATGGGAAAACTAGCCCAGAGACTATGTATCTTTAAAAAGAACAATAGCATAATGAATACGCTACCTAAAATTCACTGTGTTCATGTCTCCTGATGTTTGAGAGACAATCTAGATTCCTTTCAAAAGGAAGTGTGCTTTCCTTCCACAATTGGAGACTTTTCCTAGTTCTCATTAAATAAAGAAATCCTTCCCATCATGGACAACTTTGCTTTTAAAAATATTAATTGTCATTATTTGCAATATTTTTTGTTTTTCCCTATGGGACCGTATATATCCATTCCATCCAAAACCTTTCAGCCCCTCACTCCTGGTATGAGATACAGTCTAAATCTCATCACTGAAATTTCATGTGACAACAACCATAGCTTCAGCCATCTGAGCCATATTGTTCTCTGGTACTAGAATGTACTAGAATGGCGTTATTTTTATGCCTTCCTGGCTTCCCTGTGCCCTGAGATTGGAGTGGCATTGGGGATTCCATTTTCCTATTCATTTAGTTGTGTTTGGAATGTGGAGGCAGAATTAATCTCTGTGAGCAAGCGTAACTCTTAGACTACATGGGGATTTATGAGAAGGAAAAATGGCATCCTTCTGGCACTGTCTCATCTTTCCCAGGTTCCCATGTAAAATATTGCATGGAAAGGTAGAGTAAAATAAAAGTGACCTCAAAGCAGCAATAGAGTCCACAGAATTCACCTATTCATCAATCACATCAGTGGGGACCCAGGCACTGCTAAATGCTGAAGATATGAGATGCCTCAAGAATTCCACAAGATAGCCTGGAAACAAGGGTAAGAGGAAAAAAGAAAATGCCATGAGGTGTTAGACAATCTTAATGGTCCCTCCCAGAGTAGCTCCTTCTGGTTTGGAGATAAATTCTTTTCTGGGCAACCATAAATTTTAAGCAGGAAGTGCCTTCACCCTTGTTCATTATACCTCATCCCCAGGGAACATTAATCATTTTAAACATTTATCCAAACTGATGATCCATTTCTCACTCGCCTGGATCAGTCCCATGAGAAAACATTTATACCCCATAAGATCTTAACAGAAAGAAAAACAGAGTCCTGGATCCTGACAAGGTGCTGACTATGGCATGATCTTTTAGAAAAGATCCCATTTCCAAGAATGGCCATGGGCTAGAGGACAGCAAGCTCTAGCAGTGCATTAGCGAGAGCCAATCACCAACATGCTGATACACAGAAGTCCAGACAGTGTTTTGCCAAAAAATAAAATTATAGTAATGCTGGTCAAGGGATGAAAGGAAAGCCAGCAAGGCAGAATTTGTGAAATTATGTTCCTGTATCAGTCATTAGCCATAAATACAATGCTCACTTCTCCCTTCTCTGGAAGCCAGAGAATATAAAAAGAGATTTTCTTTGACACATCCTTCTCAACTGGGAAAAAAAAAAAAGTGGGATTTAGAAGAGCTAAGTACTCACTGACAGATCATTTTCAAAGAAAATGTTACTTCATCTCTAAAATGAGAAAAAAAATTCTAGATTGCTAACCTCACAAGGAGTGAGGCTGACATAAAATTGTCATCCTAATACATATTTGTTGGTAACAGATGAACTTCATTTGATACTATCAATGGATCTACGATACACACATTATTATCATCCCCATATATAAATGAGGAAACTGAAGCTAACAGGGAATAAGTAAATGCATAGAGTTAGAAGCTTAGAAGTGGCAATACAGATATTAGAATTTTATGAAGTTCCAAGAATCAGCTACATGAAGGCCGCATTCTGCCTTTAATAAAACAATAAAGCAAATGTTGGCTCCACTTTAATTTTAACATTCTCTGATGAGTTAAAAATTAAAACAAGAACACAAGGACATTTATTATTAATTGCACCTTCATTCATTTTTCATTTGGGTAGACACAATCAAACGCCAAGTGGTGACTTCCTTACGAACTCATTTTTATACTGTGTTTATAACACTTTTAATAATGCAAATATTTATTATGGGCATCCCTGGAGAATCAAAGGTGCTCGATGAAGGGATTTCTAAATATCACGGTCCACTGCTGAGTAAAAACACCAGGAGACCTCTACTGTGTAAAGGGTCAGAGCCACGGGGTCTGTCAAAAGGGTCATTCAGCACAAAAACAAGGCAGAAGGTTATCCAGTTTCTGGAATAAAATAGCAGCAGGTATCATCTTCACCAACAGAGAGAGAGGAAGCTTGAGGAGAAGTTCTCCAGGATAACAAAACTACATCACGGGCCAGAAATGGCACCAAAGACAATTATTACACAATGGACTTGAATACGATAAAGAATCAGCTTTCCCAGTATTACTTTTCATACCAACAAATTAATTCAATTTGTTTTTAATAACTATTTGGGAGTTTACCATACATAAAACATCTTCCTAAGTCCTGGGGACTTCTAAAAAAAATGAACGAATTTAGTCTTCCTGCAAAAATCTTAGACTAGTGGTAGAAGTGGCAGAAGTAGGTGAAGTTCAACTCACTGAAGGACTTGTGTTTTCTACCAAGGATTTGAGACGTCATCCTGAAAGAAATGTTCATTAAGCCACTGAGAGGCTGTGCTTTCTTAAGAAAAGCATTTAATTCTCTGATAGCATATGTAAAGTGGAATGGAATGTGCTGGCTAGATATATGGAATCCTCTTAGGAGACTATGGCAATGGTCTAAGCAAAACCTCATGAGGCCAGCACTGTAGCAGTAGCCACGGGGATGTATTATACATAATGGATTTGAGATATTTGTGAGGTTAAAAACAGCTAGAATTCATGATTGACTGATGTGAGATATAAAATAGGAAGAAACATTTAGACGCTCTGTAAATTTTCTATCTTAGGTGTCTGGGAAGATAATACAGAAAAAAAAATGGAGACAGGAAATAGAGAAGAAATGAAAAATTGTTGGTTATCAGGAAAGATGTTGAACTCCATGTTGGACTTGAGTCTGTTGTGCCCTGGGGCATCCAAAAAAGATATTCTGCAGATATTTGAATATAACATAGTAGCTATGACTATTTGGGTATAGCAAGTTATGACTAGTTCCAAACATCCATCCTTTTAATATTTTTTCTAAGTAATTGTTCTAACATGTATGAAACTTATTAGCAAAGACCACAAACTGCCTTTCGAGTTTCCTCTGCTTTTTGAAGCCTCTGAGAAATTTGGGAACTTAGTCCAAAGGAAATTGGTCATAGTTCCACATGCCAAGCAAAGGGCATGGTTGGTTCACTGTGTTTTGTTTCTTGTGACTCCATGATGTCCCTGGTCCCACTTGGCCCGAGAGATGATGTTTTTCCACTGCCAGAAAAAGGTCTCTGAATAAGCCTGCAAGGTAGGAGGATTCCTCTTCCCCAAAGCTAAACTTGTCAAAGGCTGATGCAAGCTGGGGCTTCCAAATAAAAATCTTCATTGTCAACTTACTTCTCTCTAAGGCCAGTTGTGCCAGGGTGGCTCATTACCAAAGAAATTATCACATTGATTTCATATTGGGTCCTCAGGGTCCTCAAGCTCTTTCAAGTGATCCAGTCTATGATCTCATGTTCTCCTTATGAATTTCTCTCTTTCCTTGACAATAATTTTGGTTGAGGCTATTCTGGTTAACAGAGAAACAATAGTTCACTATGAAGTACAGAAAAAAAGAGGGTAGGCTTTCAATCTCTTACCTCCCAAGAGTCAATAGGACTGTTTCACAGCTTTGTATACCTGGGGTCCCAGAGGGTAACATCCATGATCAAGCTAGAAAAGTTGCAGATCCAAATGTAATTCCATGGGAAATGGATTTTTTTAATCAGTAACAGCGAGTAGAATGGCCCCAGCAGGAAAATATTATAAATAAGCTTCAGCAATCAACAAAGATACTGTTTCAAGATGTTTTCCCTTTAACAGTAGACTGGACAGAGGAGAGTTCTATACAACTGGCTCCTGATTATTTGTTTATTCTTCTGTTATTTCTGCCAATGGACCTACTGACTAAGGAAAACTGGTCTCCCAATGCCCGGGCCTGAACAGAACACCCACCCCTGCTATAGCACAGGCCCCATAATAACTGAACATATAATGAACATATATATCAAACAACTAGAGGAACAAGGGCTATCACTTCATGAACGGCTCCAATGTTCCAGGGACAGTCCACATTGTTGATAAAAGGCTTCCAAGAGTCATGTTTGTGTTTAAGCAGTAGAAGCTTGCTACATTAAGAAGGGGGCACATCCTTTCTGGAAACTACTTGAATACCAACTACTAAGGCAGCTCTATTCTATCTTTCAGGAAAACATCCTCATGGTATGGGTGATATAGAGAGTAATTCTGCATAGAAAAGAGGAAAAAAGGCTTGTGAAATGTGTCTTGAGAGAATATTTCTTAGTGAGAGCTTTGGATTCTCAAACTACAGAGACAGAGCACTGCAAAAAAAAAAATCTAAAACAAGGGGTTAGTATATGATGCACATTAACATTTGACATTTAAAGACTGATACCCTTTATTTCAGCAAATATTTTATAAATCTACTAGGCAAATCATTTCCATTTCCTAGATTTCTTAACTGGCATTTAGCTCTTCTGTGAAGCCATATTTGTGAGTGTGGACCATCTGAGAGCACGCACGGGCCTTCCATTCAAAGGGTGTCTTCTGTGTCGACTCTAATCCATCTTCAACAAAGCAACAAATTCCTATTTAAAACTATTTAGCTAAATACTCCAGAGATCCAATATAATTTCCTGCAGTTGCTCTCAACTGTCATGATTCTAATTATGACACTGTTGGGAATACTCGCTTTCTTAAAAAATGTAAAATGCACCATAAAAATTTATGAAGCAAATTATTGCAGGTATAACTGTTCAAGGGTGTAGTGGTCTCTTTGTAACTCAGTTTCCTCGACCACAGCCCTTCTACACTTCATTTTATGGTCAATATGACGCCTCATTGAAGAAAGAATATTAAAAATAATTTATTAAGATTAAATTGCTTCTTCAGAAGGCACGATTTTATCTTCCTCATTTTGTAAAAATCCCATTTTAATTTGCTTCCTATGTCATCTCTAGCATGAATTTAAGGATTTAATGGAGTAAGGATGGAAGGCTGATATCGATAAAATGAATAATTTTATATTTGAAGGATTGGTTTGTTTGATTTAGGAGAAAATTTCAATGGTCAATTATACCCGGACTCTATTTAGTATAAAGTGCTGGCCAAAGAGTAATTCACATCCATCACTTACCAGTGTGAATTGGAAAAGGCATCTTTGTGATTACTCTTGATATATTAAAGATTCATATTGGATAGAAATACTGTCACCCCCTTCCACAGAGGTGGAACAGATGCTTCTCCTAACAAAGCTAATTTTAAAAAATATTAATACCTTAAAATACAGTTCTCTGAGGATACACGACCATGTTGGCCAGGTATTCAGTCAACCCTCCTTATTAATCATGCCAGGCCTTAGCTACTGTCGGCTACTCCCTGAGGCCAGTTGGTATGCTCAGTCACGCCATGTTTTGTTTGAGGTCCTCTGTGTAGCCCAGTGGCTGCATTCAAACATAGACCAAAATTAGAACAGGCTTTAGTGCTTAAAATGAAACTTAGTGAGATTTTTATTTCAGGCTTTATTCAAAAATGATTAACAAAGTCGTCAGAAAGAAAGTTGACAAAAATGATGGTAGAGTGAATACTAAGTTCGCACAAAGTCATAAGTTTTTTTTTCCCCCCTTTACTTTTTTTTTTTTTGGTTTGACATATGCTAAAAGCATGTGAATAATTTGAGGCCATTTCTAAAGTGACCTAGAATCAGAGACAGTGAAGGAACCTAATCTAGAGGGATTTAAACAGATGGCCCCTAAATCCCGAGGAGAGCAAATGCTGTGTCTAAGTTGATACAGAAAATGGATGATAAAACAGGCTGGAATCAGATAAAGAACATTTCATGTGAATGCCTTTTCCAACTCTAGAATTCTATTGTTTTGTGTTCTTGCAGGTTGAGTGCTATCCCAGGGAAAAATACCTGAATAAGGAAGAAAATTGGTTGTGCACATTAGTAGGAATTATTTAATATGCATTTGCAATACAATAAATACAGAGAGACAAATAAAGAGAGAGAGAGAAACAGAGACACACACAGAAAGAGGAAAAAAACCTTCCATGTACCAGGCACTGAACCTCTGCCTTTGAGGAAGCTTATAGTCAACTGGGAGCTGAGAAAAGAATATATGAATTATAACACAATGCCCTAAGTGCTTTGAGGGGGAGATTTAGGGTGATACAAAAACACATGTGCTGATCCTTTAGCCAGAGAGGGTGATCACAGGCGGAGCTTAAGAGAAGCTGGTGTCTAACCTAAAACTTAAAGGACGGGTTGGAGTTCACTAGAAAGAAAAGAAGGGGGGTGTGCCTGGGTGGCTCAGTGGTTAAGGCCTCTGCCTTCAGCTCGGGTCATGGTCCCAGGGTCCTGGGATCGAGCCCCACATCGGGCTCTCTGCTCAGTGGGGGAGCCTGCTTCCTCCTCTCTCTCTGCCTGCCTCCCTGCCTGCTTGTGACCTCTGTCTGTCAAATAAATAAAATAAAACCTTAAAAAAAAAAGAAAAGAAGGAGGGAAGAGTGTTTCACATACATGCAAAACTCTCAGAAAATCAAGGAATATCTTTGCTTAAGCAGGATATTATGGATGGATCAGGGAGTGAGGGCAAGAAAGGCAAGAGATAAGAGAAGATTATGAAGGGACAACCAAATCATGTTCAATAGCTTGGACCTTATCCTGAAAGTAATGGTGAGCCATTCAAAGGTTAGGGTAGAGCAGAGCATTATCATATCTGATTTTCTGAAGAATTTTCTTGGAGGGGAAGGCAGGTCTTAAAAGATACAAAGATGAGTTTGAAAGCTGATGAAGATACACAGGCAAGAAACTGATGGTGGTCTAGAAGAATCCTATCACTTTGGATAGGCAAAAAGGATTTGAAAACATATAGGAAAGAGGATAGAGAGAACTCAGTGATGTGCATGGTAAGCTGTTAAGGTTGAAGTCCAAGTTTCCTGACCAGACCATCCACTGAGATAGGCATGGCTGGAGGAAGAGCTCCTTTCTGGGACAATGGACGTGCTCAGTAACTGACATGTTTTATTTGAGGTCATTTGTGCATCCCAGTAACTACATATCCAGGGGGGCAGCTGGAGGTACATATATAAAACTCATGACAGAGATCTGGATGAGAAATGATGATTCAGAAATGACCAGCCTGGAAACAGTCATTAAAAGCAAGGAAATAGTTAAGAATACCCAGAAAAAGTCTACCGATGAAACTGAGAGGTTGACTAAGTGCAGACTGTAGAAAAACAGCATGAAGCAGCCAGTTTCAGTTATTTAGAAGACTCAATTATTAAAAAAAAAAAAAAGATGTTCCTTACAGAAGAGATTCTCTACAGATCAAATTCAAAAATAGATATTTTAGTTCAATTTGTGTATTGGTCTAATTAGTGATGGTTTACCTTGAAAAATCTATTTTTCAGGGGAGGAGGAGGAGGTTAAAAATAATGCAGAATGCTGGGCTCTAACTTGACTCCTAGATTTAATGCATGTGACAACTTGTAGAGGTTAAATAGCTTTCTGGGGCTTAGTGTCCTCCTCCCTAAAAGAGAAAAGTAACTACTAACTCAGAAAATGACTGTGAAGATTAAGTTCTGTTGCATTTGGCGGAGTTGGAATCACTTCACACAGTACCCAGCACATAACAGAAGTTTAATAAATGTTAGTTGTCAATCTTTTCAGTAGTGTATCCAGATGGGCCGAATGAATTAGCAAAACATATATAGTGGGCAGAACAACAAAAACCTTTATCTAATTATTTTATATATGTAATTAAAAGTAAGTTTGAAAGTGAGATGAAAATTCATTTGTTGAATCAGTTTTCCCATATTTGAAGAGTATTTGCTTTTTTTATTGTAGCTCTGAAAGAAAAATTGTCTATTTACATTCAGGGTCAACTTGGTTTCATGGGCCATAATAGCATCAATGTTGGCAGTTCATTGAGTTAGCCACTGGGTGAGCCAAATCACCCAGTAAGATACCATGGTCTGGTTATTTAAATTGCACAGATATAGCTCAACTAAAAATAATGAAATAAAATTGCATTCTGGATTATAAAATTGAATTTGGCATTTTAGGTTTTGATCGTTTTTGCTGTAGGTTTGAGATTGATATTAACAACAAATGAACATATCTGCTATTCAACTTAAAATGCTGAAAAATGAAAATGTTATTTTGTGTGGTCCAGCTTATGCACAGTAAATTCAGGATAGCAATTACAAGGTTTTAAAAGTAGGAATAACTCCAGTTAAAGGTTCACTGCTTCTCAGTGAACCAAGTCCTGGATTTGAGGAAGTCATTTCCACCAAGGACACCAGATCAGTGATTCTCTAATCTTTCTGTTAGTAGAGCAATTGGAAGCGACAATGCTTTGCAGAAGACCACGAATAATAAAATGTTAAACTTAACAATAATTCAATACATTTTCCTACTTAATCCGATACCATCTCATATTAGTGAGAGATAATATACAATCGGTTAAGGTCACAAACTCTGGAACAGGGATACTGAGACACAGGTAAGATAAGTTCCATGCCCCAAGTCATACCATTATGAGGTGGCAAAGCCAAAAGTCAAGCCCAGGTAATGTTAATAGCAACTCTACCCAAAAGTCTTCGTAAGACTTAATGAGTCATGGAAAGTGCTCAGTGCAATGGCTGCCTATTGATATTTACGGACCCTTTACCAACAATGTAGACAAGGCATTGTACAATATATTTTTTTAAATAAAAGAGGAGAAAAAAGGAGCACCTGGGTGGCTCAGTGGGTTAAGCCTCTGCCTTCAACTCGGGTCATGATCTCAGGGTCCTGGGATTGAGTTCCGCATCTGGCTCTCTGCTCAGTGGGGAACCTGCTTCTGTCTCTCTCTCTGCCTGCCTCTCTGCCTACTTGTGATTTCTCTGTGTGTGTGTCAAATAAATAAAATCTTAAAAAAAAGAAAGAAAGAAAGAAAGAAAGGAGGGAAAGGTACAAGTGAGGAAATTCCATTTAATATATAATTATCATCCCCAAATTCTGGGAAAGTTCTCTTTTGTTGAATGACAAAATAGTATTACTGCTGTATTTGCACGTGGTTCTCAGTATAGGAATTACATGCTGTTTGACTGAAAGACTGAATCCTAAAGGGAAGTTGCCTGAAATCTAAACATAGCAGTGGCCGTTAACAGCTGTGTTACACCAACAAATTACATAACCTCTCTGGGCTTCAGTCATAAAATGGAGATAATTAAAATACTAATCTGGAGAGGATTAAAATGAGTTGGTATGTTAATGAGTATACAATGGTGGCTGGAATTAGGAAGAACGCAAGTAATGCCATTTATTGCCCTCATTACTCTTTCCAGAAGAGTCCTCATACAGTGCAGTGTCATTGTAAATTCAGAGATAAAGAACCCACTGCTGATACGAAAACATAATGCCCATACATGGACATATAAATCAGAAAACTGCTTCTCACTGTGAATCATTCACATAATTTAAAAGTCAGGCTACTTTCATGTTTTTTAAATTAGAATATAAAGGAACATGCTAATGTGCAGAGTATAATGACGGGGGTGGGGATTCTAAAAGGTGCAAATGTTATTATAAAGAGAAATTAATGGAACTGCAAGCACATTCTAACCTGAAAAGGTGCATGCGCACGTACGCGCGCACACACACACACACACACTCCTCTGCTTTTTGCATTCCCTTTCTGGATCTCTTTTCTCCCAATTTTTCACATGTCTGCTTTTTGTTGCTTGAACACCACCTTCTCAGACAGAGCATCCTTGATCTCTGTTTAGAAAAAGCCTCCCTTTTTCATTCACAATTGAGCCTCCATTCTTTTTATTTTCTCCATGACACCAGCAACAATAGGTAATTATTGTGTTTGCTTGTTTTGTTTTGTTTTTATCTTCCCTACTAAAACAAAACTCAATTAGAAGTGGGATTTCTCTAATTCGGGTCGCCGCTCATTCATTAGTTTCCTAATCCAGCATTTGATACATACTGGCATCTAACAAATATTTGTTGACCAAATTAATAAAGGGAATAGTATATTTATATTCCACTCATATTTGGTCCTTTATCTGCAGAAAGAGCCAATAATTTGGCTCTGAATTCCTAATACCAGCTTCGGATATTTCTGCTGGGCCTTGGGGTCCTTCTCTGACTTGCAAGGAGCTCAGGAACAAGAAAGCATGAGTTGGACGGGGTCTAAGAGAAGGGACAGAAGAGGCCCATGGGGTGAGAGAGGTAGTGTGGAGACACAGAGTTCAAACACATGCTGGAATCGTTAGAGCCACTAGGAGCGCCAGCTTGATCCTGAAGCAGGCTCTTACACGTTCTCTTTCAGCTTTCTCTACGTGACAGGCAGAGACATCTTCCTGAAACAGAATTCTCCCCAAGTGTGCCTGCCAAGGGCTCTATAAGGGCTCCACCAAGCTTTCCGGATAAAGCACAAGCCTGTGGCAGAAACATCAGGCAGGGCTTTCTTCATCAGGCGGCACAATTCTCTAGTCTTTTCCTTCACAGCTTCACCAGGGACTCAGAACCAGAACAACTGATGCATTAGGTGGAGCATTTGCGATTCCGAGAACTTCCCACCCTCTCCCATTTATCCACCGCTTTTCACAAACCATCCTGCCTAGAATAACCGTCCTTATCTTTCCAAAGAAGCACTTGGGGTCCAGAATGGAACACTGCACACAGACATCCACTTGTGTACAGGTGTGGTTTGCAGATAGACTTCCCCTTTCTCACAGCCATCCTTTGGGTATCTACCCATGGGATGAAGCCTACACACGGACCCAAAGACCCTTGCTAAAAATGAGCATGAGGCCTCTGAAGAAGAGGGGTCCAAACATTCAAATTCAAGACTAGAACTACTGTCCTATCTACAATACAGTCTGTACTACTTTCCTGGTTATCAACTGAGATGGCACCTTCCATTACGATGTAGGGTGTTTTCACTTCCTTCTTTTCAACATTATGCTTTCCAGTTAAGTACTGAGGCCTCTTGGTTACCTGTCCTTTCATGGCCATCCATTTGTCCAAATAACACACACACACACACAAATATCAGAAGCTTCAAAATGAGGATTATTGTTACTGTCATCATTGTTTCTGTTGTTTCTGAAGTGAGTGCAAAGTCTGTGAGAGGACATTCTTCTCTAGTTTCTGAAGATGCAAAAAAAGTCATAGTAAGGACTCTCTAATGCATTCACATTTCAATATTCAGTGACTGAGGAACCAAAAATAATTCATTGTATTATACCTGAACCAGAAAAACTGGAGAGGGAGAAGTATGGGAGAAGTCACAAACGCAACACAAGTTGTGGTATAAGTGTGCTTGAATATGTGTACTTGTATGTGTGTGTGTGTGTTTCTAAATCACATATGTGAGTTGTTTTAATGTGAAAAGCAGACAGAAATTGCATATACAGACATATATGTATGTCATATATGTATAGAGTGATATGCTCTAAGTTACATATAGATGATTCTAGTTATTTGTAGGAGTGATGATTTATAAAGTTTCCATAAACACTGAATTAGCCATTACTGCTTGGGTAAACACACGGTTAGTTTCCTGTGAGCCTCCTGTCAGACTTTCATCAAGTGATTAATACAGAACCTTGTTTGATGCGTGTTTCTCTTTAAAGACACCTTATTTAATATATATTGTTGTTTTTTTAAAGATTTTTTTATTTGTTTATTTGACAGAGAGAGAAAGAGAGAGATCACAAGTAGGCAGAGAGATAGGCAGCGGGGGAGGAGGAAGCAGGCCCCCTGCCGAGCAGAGAGCCCGATGCAGGGCTCGATCCCAGGACCCCGAGATGATCCCAAGCCAAAGGCAGAAGCTCAACCCACCGAGCCACTCAGGTGCCCCAAATATATATTGTTGATTTTTTAAAAAAGATTTTATTTAGTTATTTATTTCAGAGAAAGAGAGAGAGAGAGAGCACGAGTGGGTAAGGAGGGAGGCAGAGGGAGAGGGGGAAGCAGATTCACCCCTGAGCAGGGAGCCCAGTGTGAGGCTGATCCCAGGATCCCAGGATCATAACCTGAGCAGAAGGCAGACGCTTAACCTACTGAGCCACCCAGGCGCCCCCTATATTGTTGATTTATTAACACTGAACACACAACCAACAGCTCTGTAAGTCATGCTTGAATGAAGCTTATGTAAAACACATGCATTTTCTCTGTCAGGCACAGTCCAGCCTTCTTGCCCTTAGGCAACACTAGACAGCATTTCAGAACTATGCTTGGGGGGCCATGTTAAACAGTGAAACCATCAACAAAAGGCCCAAAAAAGCAAACAATGTAGCACTAAATAGGCTGTGGAAAGGACTTGTTTCCAGTATTAGAGCTGAAACAAGAAAGCAGAGTGCATGGGCTGGCTCTCAGCCTCTGCTGGGAATGTGCACATTGGGCAATTCAAATTGTTTTGCAGCTTAAAGCATGCGCATGTCCACAAACAGCCATGGAAACACTTCAAGTACTGATTTGGGGGTTACAAATATATTTCAGCGAGGAGGAGAACTAACAAATATAAAACCTACAAAAGAGGATTGAGTGTGCGCATGTGTGTATTTGTATGTGTGAGCATGTAGATAGATAATCTTCCACATGATTGACATCTGCAGGGTCAATGTTCATCTTGTATCTTACTTGCTTAACACAAGAGAGAACCTAGGAAGTATGGTTAAAGTAAAAGAAAGAATAGAAACCATCATATCTTTCTCAGATAATCTATTTCATCATGGTCTTTGAAATGGCCAGAGGCTTATTTTTAGAGAGATTAGGTTTCTATTACTTCTCTTTCTTTTAAAATGTATAACACTATTTCTTATTTTCCTGTAAGATTTTATTTATTTATTTTAGAGAGAGAAAAAGAGACAGAGAGCCTGCAGTGAGGGAGCATGAGCAGGAGGAAGATCAAAAGGAGAGAGGGAGAATCTCAGCAGACTCCATACCAAGTGCAGAGCCCAACTCAGGGCTTGATCTCATGACCCAAGGATCATGACCTGAGCCGAAATCAAAAGTCTGATGCTTAACTGACTGAGCCACCCAGGCACCCCTATTTCTTCTTTAATGATAAGGATATACATAATCATTGTAAAATAGGGAAAAACTCAAAAAATATAAAGTGCCAATTACCAGTCCTCCTACGATGAGATAAAGATCATTAAAAATGTGATGCATTTCTTCTCGGTGTTTTTTTCATGCAATCCACATAGAGACATGTAAACGTCTTTAAAAATAAAATTGGAAGGGGACAAGATGGCGGGGTACTAGGAGGAGGCGCCATTTCAACCTGTCCCCTAAAGTGAACTGATTACCTATCAAGGAACTCCGATCACCCATGAAATCAGCCTGAGATCAGAATTCTACACGTCAGGATCTCTGCGGGGGCAGAAGACGCCAGTGGGCAGGTAAAGTGGAGTGGGAACGGCGGACTGGTATCGGAAGATAAACGAAAGGGGAAGGGAGCCACCAGAGGAGACCCATTGGGAAGTAATACCACAATACGAGAGTGCCCTACGACTGGGGACCAGCATTAACTTGAAGTCTGATAGAAAGCACTCAAAAAGAGCAAAGGATCGCAGGGGGAAATTGTGGGAACTGGAATGGTTAGGGACAGGGGCTTAATTTAAGTCCTCTGACCGAGGTCAGACACCCCTGGCGCTGAGCCAGAGAGTGCAGCGGAGAAACCAGGTCTTGGTCCCTGAGCCACGAGCGAGGGCTCCTAAGGGCGCTTGGCATGCGGGAGGGGCTGGGACCCTCGCAGGGCAGAAACAGCCTTTATGCAGTCCCCACGCGTGTGCCGCACCACGCCGTCCTATCAGAGCCTGAGACACACCCCATACCCTTCCCCTGAAAGAGGTGTGCGCAGGCACCAGCCCAGCGCTCTCAGACCCGGAAAGTCTGAGCGCTTCCAGCCCTGGCCAGCGGGAAAATCTCAGGGTGCGATCGCTGCTTGGAACCTCTCTGGCAGTCTGGAGCTGCCCAGACAGCCACCGCTGTCGTGGTTTTGGGTACAAGCAGGAGTTCCTGTGTCCCCAGGGACCGCGACTGGGAACTTGCTCTGCCAGTGGCCAAGGGGGAACTTATGTGCTCTGCAGCACCCAGAGGGGAACAGACTGAGGCTTCTCTCTGAGAGGGAGGTCTGGGTGCAGTTTGCTTTCCTCTAAACCTCCAAAAACCATCAAGAACTGCCAAGGGGAGAGAAAACAAATGAACAAACATAAAAACCTCCAGAGAACAAAAGCCTGAAAAACCGGTTTCCTCAGAGCCCACCCCCTTGAGGGCGTGGGAGGACTTAACTCAGGAAGCACTGCCTGAAAACCCACGTGGCAGGCCCCTCCCCAAAAAACCAACCAGGAAAAAAAAAAATGACAAGAGAACAACCACTGCTATTTCATAGATGCAACTTTTATTTTTAAAATTTTTTTAATTTATTTATTTGTCAGAGAGAGGGAGAGAGAGCGAGCGAGCACAGGCAGACAGAGTGGCAGGCAGAGGCAGAGGGAGAAGCAGGCTCCCTGCCAAGCAAGGAGCCCAATGTGGGACTTGATCCCAGGACGCTGGGATCATAACCTGAGCCGAAGGCAGCCGCTTAACCAACTGAGCCACCCAGGCATCCCGCAACTTTTATTTTTAATTCATTCCCACTATTCTGGTTCATTTTTTAATTTATTTTAATTTATTTTTTATTTTTTATATAGTTTTTTTTAGCCTATTTACCATCACAGTGAGATGTCCAGTACATCAAATTCCATAATAACCTTTTAACCTGAACTTTTTGATACATATACCCATGTTTTTCTTTTGCTTTTCTATTTTTTAATTTTTTTTAAATTTTACTTTAGTTTAGGTATAGGTAAACCAATTTTTAATCCCCCGTTATCTTAGGAAAGTTGAGTCCTTTAACAATTCCAGAAAGAATCGAAATAAACTTCCTTGCCCACACTGAGAATTTATAACCACTCTCCCATCTTTTCCTTCCACCAGTGTTTCTGTGTATTTGTGTTTGTCCTGGTAGTATATAAATCTTATACTTGGGGTTCTTTTTGACGAGGTTCTTTTTTTGTTTGTTTGTTTGTTTTGCTTCTACATATATATGTATATATATTTTTCTTCTCTTGTCATATACTTTTATCAGTCTTTTTGTTTGTCTGTATTTGTTTGTATACTTCACAAACCTTACCTTGGGGCCCATTTGGGCTGAGCCTACTCTTTTATCTTTCTTTTTCCTGTCTCTCTCTCTCTCTCTCTCTTTTTCTTCTTTCTCTCTTTCTTTTTTTCTTTCATTTGGGTGGGGACTCTTGATTGCTCAGAAGCGTTCCAGGGTGCACCTTGATTGTACCATGGCTGATATATCCAGCTACAACCATTCAGCCATCTCTCACGAAAATGACTAGGAGGAGGAATGCCCAGCAGAAGAAAAATTCAGAGGATGGGCCTTCTACAACAGAGCTAATAGCTACTGACATAGACATTATGTCGGAAAGGGAATTCAGGCTAACAATTATCCAGGCAATAGCTAGGTTGGAGGAAGCCATGGATGACCAAACAGAATTGATTAGGGCAGAACTGAGAGCCACCAGGGATGATGTTCACAATATTAGGGCAGAATTGAAAGCCCCCAGGGATGATGTTCACAAGGCTCTCAATGAGTTCCAATCTAATCTAAATTCTCTAAAAGCTAGGGTAACTGAGACAGAAGATAGAATTAGTGATCTGGAGGACAAACAGAGAGAAAGGATCAGGAGGAAGCCTGGAACAAACAACTTAGAAGCCACAAAAACAGAATTAGGGAAATAAATGATGCCATGAAACGTTCCAATGTCAGAATTATTGGAATCCCTGAAGGGGAGGAGAAACAAAGAAGTCTAGAAGATATAGTGGAACAAGTTCTTCATGAAAATTTTCCCAATCTCACAAATGGAACCAGCGTTCATGTACTAGAGGCAGAACAGCCCCCCCCCCCCAAGATTTTAGATTCCCAAAAGTCCTCGAGACATCTGATAGTAAGAATGAAGAATTATAATTCTAGAGAAACTCTCTTGAAGGCAGCTAGGACAAAGACGCTCCTTATGTACAGAGAAAAGCCCATCAGAATAAAGTCATACCTGTCCACAGCGACCTGGCAAGCCAGAAAGGACTGGCAAGATATATTCAGGGCACTAAATGAGAAAAACATGCAGCCAAGAATACTTTATCGAGCAAGACTGACCTTCAAAATGGATGGAGAGATAAAGAGTTTCCAAGGCTTAAAAGAGTATGCAACCACCAAGCCGACACTGCAGGAAATACTAAGGGGGGTTCTATAAAAGAGGAAAAATCGTAAGAATATCATTGAACAGAAATATAGAGACAATCTACAGAAAGAAAGACTTCAAAGGTAACATGATGTCAATAAAAACGTATCTATCAATAATCACTCTCAATGTGAATGGCCTAAATGTACCCATAAAATGACACAGGGTTGCAGATTGGATTAAACGACAAGACCCATACATGTATTGTCTACAAGAGACCCATTTCCAACCTAAGGATACACCCAGATTGAAAGTGAAGGGATGGAGAAGCATCTTTCATGCCAATGGGCCTCAAAAGAAAGCCAGGGTAGCGATTCTCATATCGGATAAATTAGATTTTAAA